>CAAKHB010006760.1:213627-300097 GCA_901007665.1 Aeoliscus strigatus
GAAGCTTTAAGTAAGTAAGTAGTTCATTAGACACCACACAAATGTGTATATATACACACATACACACACACACACACACACACACACACACACACACACACACACACACACACACACACACACACACTCCCATTTCCGTTGATTAAAAGAGCTTAATTGTGACATCACCATCACCAGCTCCAGTGCTGGCCACAGATCCATGTTAATAGATTCAAAGTTCAAACAATGCTGTGCAACATCAAAAGATCAATGCTACTAAGGTCATTCTTATATCTAGGACTACAGTTGTCATTAGGGCACCATTAATAATTCAATATACCCCAAGGTCTACTCAGATTGACTGGAGCAAAAAGTAAAGTACAAAAACAGGACAATGCCATTCCCCAGTAGACTAAATGAAAGACAGATTTTCACTTTGCTACTTGTTCTAATTTGGACAACCATCAATCATTGTTTGGAGGACATCACAGCTCCCCTGTTTGTCCAGCCGTCCTTGTTTCTTCTCTTCTGTTCTTTGAGGTTAAAGACAGTAATATTCCAGAGGGATGTCACCAACGCAGATTGACTTCTAACCAATTCTACTGTCCAGGATACGTCAGAAATGACCTGACGGACCACTGAGGCTTATGATCAGAAAATGACAGTTAGCCAATGGACACATAAACACACATAAGATTCTATCTGTTCTGACTGCTGTCAAATGAGATACATATGTTGACAAAGTAAGGAAACACTCGGTGAATTTATCACTTAAACATTGAACGAACTTCACAATAACACAGCTCTGCTGTGAGAGTACTGTGACTTTCTTCTTTCCCTTTCTTCTGTACCCTGTACAAGCTTTTAAAAAGTGATCTTAACCCTGGATAAATCACACATAAGTGGTGCCTTTTGGGCTGTACACAATAGCAAGTGTTTTTTTAAATCAATGTTAAACATGGCCTGATATAATTTTGTTTCATTAGTTGTTACTTATTAATGATAATAATAATAATAAAAAAAAAACATATGCTAGAATATAAATATAAATAAATAAATATATAAAGAAATATTGTTAACTACATTCCAAACTAAACATCAGTGTAAGAAAGCATACATGATTATTGTTATATTACTTCACACAAAGAGCTCATATCAACAGACTTTTCTTTGTAACTGTTTGTGTCAACACATGGTCAGAGGTTTACCACTCAGACTTTCAGAAAAGCCGAGCACACCCTAGGGGATTTTCTAATCTCGACTGATTTAAAAGCATCTAATGACATATTTGCACAGGATGTGAGCAAATGTAGCAGACAAGCACATAACTTCACAAACAGCTAAGAAAAACTTAAAATAAATATAATACTATACTTATAAAATAATTATAACAAAATACAGTACAACAACAAACAGATTTTCAAAACTAAAAAATAAATTTCTACAGTTGTGAGGTACTTGGTGGATGGAAGCATCAATGGATGCATCAGTTTTTCAGGGTGGCTAATCGGTCTATCACTCTGTTTGTGAGCCTAACAGATCTTTCAGGCAGAGAATCTGATGGCAAGTAATTACACATGAGCCAGGTAAAGCAATGAGAAACAAAACATGCTTCAGTTTGTTGTAGGTCAGTACATCCCTTCACAAAACTGGACAGCATGTTTGAGTTTCACTGAGTTCAGACAGCGCCATCAATATTTAGCTGCTCCACCAACTCACCTCTTGTGCAGATTGAAGAAGTAGAGACCAGAGTACAAGGAGACGCCACCGCTCCCAGTGATTCTAATTATTCTCCTTCGCTATCTTAGTAGCTCCAAGGCATTCTGATTGGATTTGCTTGACAAAATATAAATAAATGATTGGCATAAAAGCGTAATGTAACCTTTTCTAACCCTTCCCCATAGTCGGACCATGCTAGTAGAGTTGCGAACATTGCTAAGCCCATTTGTCGATATGACTGATACTTACTCTCTTCAGCTATTTTTCATAATGCCAACAACAATCAAGGAAAATCAATAAAAGAAAACAATAAAATGTTTTCAAAAGGAAAACTATATGGTCTAATACAACTTAGGCCTTCACAGTCACAGAATTTGAGAAGGTCAAATATCACACGATCACACGCATTCAATGGACTATAGTATTCATGCTTATACAACAGCTATCAGTTCAAACAAGAACCAGGCTTTCGTATACATATCTAATATACCACGCTTATATAATGCGTCACTCCTGAATGTTAAACAGGTGTTGTTGGCACTAAACACAGGCACGATAAGGATGAAGTAATGGCCAATGAATGTAACATTTTGCTGGGTTGGGTGGAGGGTTGGGACTGGCCTCACTGGGACAGTGCAGATTGCCTACAGGCCATGGGACAGCCACATTTTTGCCTTGCCTGCCTGTCATATCTTTCTCAAAGACTCACTTTATTGTCTGTGTCAGTTGTGAGCTGGTAGTTTGCCTCCACTCACTGTCACCCCTCTGTCAGGCCCTGACCGATACAGCTAGCACCAGTGCCAAGCTCCCTTCTTCAGCTCTTTTGGCTGTTCCTGGACTCCATTCCACCACTAATTAGCTCTTCAGAGATTTCTCTTCATGGAGGCAGGGGGTTGGTTGTTGGGTGATGAGGGCTGGAGGCATGGGGCGGGGAGGGCGGGGTGGGGTAAGGATGGAAGAGGCTTCTACTGGATCTCACAGTTCCAATGACATGATAGATAGATAGATAGATAGATAGATAGATAGATAGATAGATAGATAGATAGATAGATAGATAGATAGATAGATAGATAGATAGATAGATAGATAGATAGACAGACATGGTGTGCAGAGATGTCTCACTAATGTCCTGCCTCTGTTGGGCCGACATGACCACTGCAGGTCCTCAGGTGATTAACATGTTGGCAGGGGTTCCTACATGAAAAGACCCCTGTTTCTTTGTCTTCTGGTGTGTAAATATTGTGCTAGCGGAATATGAAAGTAGTGCAACTATAAGGTACAAAAACATAGGGAAAAAAGATCAAGAGTGGGTCTCACATCAAGGAGGACCCTGAGGATGTCTTTGTTGTCAACTTCAGAAGGGGGAAGAGAGGAGCAGACGAGGAAACTGGCAGAAGGGGGAAAGATGCCAGAGCGAGCTCAAAGGATTGGGTCTGGGCAAGGTGATCGGTATTCCTCGGCAGTCTGCCTTCTGGCTCAGATCAGTGGGAGTAAGCTGGCAGCCAAGCCAGAGGGCATAACAGCACAACACACCTTCAGCACTACACTGCTAGGGGCTCAGCTTCACAATCTGGAGGGGCGGGAGTTGGAGGGAGAGCCAGGGGGAAGAGCAGGTGAAATAAATACCTATAATTATCTTCAAAACATCAACCACTGACATCCATTGTAAATATGTGTATGCATGAGAGTACACACTTCATTAATAGCCACAGTCCATGACCCATAGTCGCTTCACAACAGTCATTTGCAGAGGAGGATCGAGTTGTGGATTATGTGTGGTGAAGGTACAAAGGTCACCAGTGGCACGTCTTCTCAAATCTTCTCACATCGTCACCCCTCTCTTGGCCAAAATCCAAAAACCTTCAGCGTGAGTGAGATTCTACCCTACTCAAGGACCTCCAACCACCAGGCTGACACACTCAGCATGGAGACTGACACACTCCTTAAATTAGGCACCTGCATGGCCCTCACTCATGTTCTGTTACAGCTTTGGCTAGAGGTCTAAACAGGTACCTGATGGGTGGGCAGAGCTCAGCAGGGCTCACCAATGAAGAGCTCACCCACCCTAAGTGCTGTGACAGATACCAGATGTACTGGCAAAGGGCAGCTGTCCCTGCGGCCAAGCACCTTCCATGCACACACCCGCTGACACGCGGTGTCTGGCCCTGCTATGTGTTCCTTGCCGCTTGTTTTTCCAAGCACCTGACATGTAGTGTGTATTGTAGTGTGTATTTCTCCACATATTAAGCTGCAGCAAAACAAATGTGTCCATATGTTGCAGATGATAATGAGGTGCTACAGTTTCTGACATCGCAACAGGGTTTGCTCATTATGATTCAGTACAGCTCTAATACTGCTGTGATCCAGATTCGGAGCTAATTATACTGATCCTCAAACTGCTTGATATGGTCTGAATTCAATCTACTATGGCCTTGTCTGACATTAACTATTGTAATTTTGGTCTTTTGTGTATGTTAAGTACCCTTGATATAACTTCTGTTGTTTATTTGGTTTTATACAATCACTTGAACCATAGAACAAATATCCAAAGTGGTGCAACAAAACAAATCCCAATGGTTAACCATTGCAATTATGCTATCATCATTCCTTCTTTTATTTTGGCCTTCAATCACTAAATTGTGTCAGTGTCCCTGCAGCCTGGTTGACTACACCAGTGCACCATGATGCAGAGTCAGATTCCAATCTCTCTTAACTGCACGTGAAGTTTGGGTTAATGATGGGGACCTTCCCACCTTCCAGGCATTATCAAGGTTGTGATATTACAACTGATGGTCCGTCATACGCGAATGAACAGGAGGCATGAGTGTCACTCAGAGAGCATTAGTCCGCCCACAGTGATGATGCTCTGGATTTCATCCAGAGAAATCTTCAGTCTCACTTGGCAGGTATTCAACATTGGATTTGAAATGAAAAACTGTAAATTGCATGAGACAAAATAGAGAAAGAGGCCGACACAGTGGGGAAGTGAAGGCCCTTGGTTTGATTCCTGGCATGGGGTCTCTTATGAAGGTTGCATGCTCTCCCCGTGTCAGTCTGGGTTCTCTCTGGGTACTCCACCTTCCTTCCACCTCTAAAAGCATGCCAAGTTAATTGGTCACTCTAAATTGGCCTTAGGTATGAACGTGAGTGTCCTTCTGCGATGAACTGTCGACCCATCAAGGGTGAGCGACCCACAACAGGAGCAAGCGAGAGATAATCAGTGAACAATAGAGAAAGCATTTTCTTCATGTTTCAGCTCTCAACCAGTCATCATTCAGATCCTCTGACCTCCAATATATCACTGAACCCTGTTTTTTCTCTCATCCAATTTTGGTCTTTAAAAGATTTTTAACAGTATTGAATACCTAAGATAATAATCACTGCTCTATTTATGGATGAAATAATACAAAATAATATTTGCTGTAGATCCCCTGGGGCTCCTGCAAGGATCCCCAGACTGCAGTAAAGTATATTTTTATTTTTGTATATATTTTTTTCCTCACACACCTAACTAAAACACAGAAAAGTGTCTGTCATGTGTTATTCCAGCGAACAGGCTCCAATTTCAAAAACCCTGTTTCTACAAATATACCACCATGAGGATTTTTGTGAACAAACTTTTAACAAACTTGATTAAAACAGAAATATAATTTATAAATACTTCACAATTTATTTCAAACATGATCACATATTCATGCAGCCAAGACCTTGAGTTCTTGTTAGGACCCACTTGTGGAGAAACTAATTCAAGACATCTGAATACATTTTTGATGTGCCAAATCCAATACGCATTTAATGATGAATCACCATTAATATTCTATATCTTAGAGAATGTAGTATTGTAACTGATCAATATGCTGACATGCTGAACCTTCAGTGACGTCTGTGGAGACCGTCAGGAACGTCATGCTTCAAGGCTGCGTTGAAATGTGGTCCAATGGCGTCTCACTTCAAACTGCCATTCTGCATGCACTTCTTCATCTCATGAGCAGATCATAACTGTGTTTTCTCCTATGGATTGACGAAAAAAAAGGTTAATGTATGTTTTCCTGCTGCTGCAAAAACCCCTATGTTTCCTGATGCACAAGGTCAATACATTCACGCGGCTGATGGAGTTAAATAAATAATTGTGGGGGGGGGAAACAATTAGCAATGCATCAATAGTCAGATCAATAGTGATGTTGGTAATTATCACTTTTGGGATAGGGGAGATGGTCTTTCCTTATTGATGTGCCATAATTCACAGGTATAACCTCAGGGCCTGCAGAATAAATCAAAACACATCAAGGTAAACCAAACTCCCAATTCCTTTATGACAGACGTGAATAAATATCTAAACCTGAACTTGGCTTGTGAATATAGTAATCTGTTTTATACTTTTGTAAATACTACGTGCTGACTAATTCGCTGTAAACCTGTCCTGTTGATTCACAAATGCAATTTAAGTCTTGAGGATTTTTTTTCTTATTTTTTATCATTACCTGCCAATTAGACCATTTTATGATTTTGCAACTAATATCACAGTCAGTTATATTAATATTTATCATCCTTTTTGTTTTTAAATTGTCTGTCTGCTGCTCTCCCACATTTATTTTTTACTGTCCCATGATGTATAATTTCTTTTCACCCAACTGGTCATAATGTCTAATGAGATGTGACGTATCAGCTGTCACCTCCAAACCTCAGTCAAATATGCCGTCCTGTCACGATGCAGCCACCTAATGACAGTAAGAATCACAGTTCAAAAATACTTCACTGCCACCCAGTCTAATTTGTGGTGTGTTTTACTGGACTCAGCTTCAATAAAAATGTAGCCTGGGAAAGCTGAAAGGCTGTGACAAGAATGGAAAATGATTCATGGAAAACTTGGAAAACATGGAAAAATTCATAAGATTTGGCATGAATCCATTTACAATTGTCAAAAGGGTTAAATTGTACAATCTTAAATAATTTGCAAATGGATCTGTGTTTATGTGTGTCATTTGTAGTGTTATGAAAGTGAAGCATTCATTCTATGGCTGTGAAACAAATGTATTCATCATTCATTTGTCTTTAAGAAATTGGTGAAAAAAAACAAGTACAAACTCAGAATAAGAGTGAAAAACAATTTAAACTGAATTATCAAAAATGTTGAGCATCTTTACCTTGAACGTTGACTTTGTGTCACCTCTTTAATTTTCTTGTTGTACATACAAAATGTTACAAAATGTTATTTTGTGTCATACTCTGTTGATGCATCCACACAACATGCACACCTTCTGACCCTCCTCCTTATCGTTGCCTCTATAAGCTGTCGACTGTCTGTTCTCCATCGTTTATTCACAATTAAAAAAAACGGCAGAGTGTTTCATCTTTCGGCCTAAAGTTTGTCATTTGTTACCTCCAAGCTCTTACAGGAACAAGATTCCCTGCAGATACACAGGAGAACATTGTGAGCCTGTGCACCATCTGAGCCTGGGCCCCCCAGGCCCATGCTGTATCAATAATGCAGACATGACCACCCTGATTGGAGGAGACAACTGTGTTCAGGAGGAGCAAACCCAAAAGAGCACATTGTCTCAACATGCCACAGTTCTTGCTCCGTGTTTGCAACTGATTTAGATGTACAACTACGAGGAACAGCTTTAGATGTTGCAGAGTAGTGCGAGGAGACGTGTGCTCGCCCACACTCAGTCACCTTGGTGAGGAAAGGAACACACAACAGTCTTGTTGATGGGTCCATTGATTTTTGGTAGGCCTCGCTCCTTCTTCCCCTTTTCTTTGATTATTAATTCAAAGAAGCAAAAGAGAGCTGCCCAGTGCTTTTAAATCGTAACTGCTTACTGAAGGAGCATCCTGATGTCGGCCAACTAACAACAGACAGACCTTTGGTGCTGGTATGGCCAGTTCATAGCAATTAATTAGCATGCATAGCATTAATGTCTCATTACAGACCTCAGTATTACAACAATATGTTGGATAGGAAGGAAAAAATACACAAAGGGAATTTATATGTCGATAGAAATAAATGACTTCCTCAACACTTTGAAATTTATGATGATGAAATCAAAGTGTAAGTCCTGGGTAATGCTGGGTGTGGGAAACCAAACTGACCAGCTGGACTCTCGGGAACTAAGAAATTCACTGCATGAAGGGGTTGACGCTTCTAAATGCTTTCACATGTTGAAAGAAGGCTGTTAAAGTATTACACAAATGACTTGTATTTTAAATGTGATTTGGGTCCAGTGAGCAAAATGGTGCCTTTTTTTCCTATTTATTTACTTTTTTTTTTTTTTTAAAAAAAACAGAGTAAATGGAATGGATTTAAATATTTTAGAGATAAAAAAGAGAAACAATATTTGTGTTTTTATATATACCTTTCTAGCATATGGAAGTTGTGTCCACATAGGTCTGACTTTTCTCCTGTTAATGTTCAAACCGTTATTGTTCTTTTTTTGATGATCATGTAATTTCCAAAATAATTCGCTAGAGGGAGCAAACACAAAGCTCCTCAGTTCCACACCGGAGACAAAGGGAAGAAAAAGTTTGTCCACATTCGTTTGCTTCGGTTACTTCGGTTGCAAACATGGGTCACAGAAAAGTGAATACACATTATACATGGAGAGTTTACATACTTTCCTTTAGAAAAACTGTTCATCTTGCAAGAGCATGGTCCTCTGCAAACTTTTCATTTTGGATGAAGAACATTCACAAATGGCAGGGAGGGGGTCTCCGAAGCGAAGCCAGTGAATGTTTGTGCCTCCCGAAGATGATTCCTCACTGGGAGCGTGGTTCAATACTGCATGCTGAGCTCTTTTTGATCATTTGACTTAACAGTGTTTGTTTGTCCGATGTTGTGATGCTACTGATTAGTGAAGACGGATTAATGAATCATAAAAGACACGTTAGAAGTGTCTCCTCTCAGGGACGCGTCCGTTCATTTGCCGAGCAGCAAATAATGCATTTTTCACTTTCCCGCTGCATAATTAGACATTTTGGATGAATATTAACAATTAAGTCTTTCAAATATCTCATTTTATCTGACGCCAGATGAACAGTGCTGCTCTTAGTGAATTAATTCCAGAGATGATCTCTGCCGACACATCTAAGATTCACCCAGAAGGCAGTGCTCGGCGTGTTCCATCCGAGCTGCTCAGGGCTTCCTATATGCCTCACCCCCAACGCCTGCCTCCCTTTTCTAGCACCCACCCCTCCACTCTTCGTTTTTTTCCTCCTTCCCTTCCACATTTTTTTTCCCTTTTCAGTTGTTTGATATATTTCTTTCTACCCCAGCACCATATTCAAAGACTTATACAATATACATGTTCCATCTGGTCAAACTTGGTGAACTTAAATATACCTGTCAAGTGCAACTTTAAAGTTTCCCTCGCAACCTCTACTGGGTCTGGCCTAATCCACCAAGGCCTTAATTAAAAAGCAGCCCCAGTTCCAGGATGTGCTTCTAAATGAGGGAGTTTGTGCTGGCAGACGAGGAGCTGGGGTCTTGCAGTGGGACCCGGCTTGTGGCTTTCATCACTTCCACTCCACAGCTCTGAAGTTCCGGAGAGGCATCTGTCTGACTTGAATTGGAAAGATGGAGAGATGCACAGAGAGAGAAATTTAGAGAGAAAGTGAAGAAGCAAGACAGGAGTGGGGGTAAGAGGGAGGTGGGAGGGTATCATGTGGGGGCTGATATCCTCCTTTTGTTCTGATGGGGTGAAGTGAAATGTTACCACACTTTCTCCTGCATTTATGTAGAATATTTGCACAAATGATCATTTGGTGTCATTGTTGTTTTTATTATTATTATTATTTCTTATGTAACAACAATTTTGATTTAAAGTAAGTAGATTAACTTCAATAATGAATAAGCTAGACTTTAAATAAAGCACCAGTGTTGTGAGTAGATGCATTTACACATTTGTCTTTTCCTTCAAATGTACTTAATAAGTAATAAAATCAGCGATAAACAAATATGACGAGGCCCTGTGATGTGGGCGAATAAGACTAAACTGGATCTTGCTGGTACATGAAAAATGTATTTAAAAAGGCTTCAGAGTCGGATCCTGATCAGTGTTGATCTCAGCACTAAAAAACAAGCAATGATGACATCTAGTGGTTATTTAAGTAAGTATCATTATTACAGAAAAATGTTTGTGAGCTTGTGAGCTGTGTGTCAAAATTACCCATCAGATCCTGAACAGCAAAACTACACACAGTGAGATTTAAGATAACGTTCATTTGTGCATCCTAGTCCAAGCTGGAGGCTATTTGCTCTTTGCACAGAGAGGTTCTCGTTTAGAATATAGATCCTCAATCCCTTACGGGGAAATCAAAATATGCAAAATTACTGGCTACATTTAGTCGGAGGGGTTCAAAGTACTTTGGCGGGTTCACACTCATTTTCAAGATTCTGTCTGTCACTTAAAATGTTTATTTTTTATATTTTCTAGGGGACAGTTTGACCTCTTTGTGTGTATACAATTATTGTACTATTATAAATCCATAAGCTCTGAGCACTCATTGACGGATAATAATATAACAGTGTAATAATAATGTCTGAAAGAGGGTCCTAGTGGTGGACCTCAACGCGGGGCTGAGCCCTCACAGATTGTAAGACAGTAGTTCAGAAAAAGCAATGCTAAAATCCTATGATATTTTATTTGTTTTTTGTCCAGAGGACCCTTATTTGCCTGGAGTTTGACCATTCTAGGCAGTGAGCCAGAGCCTGCTGAACCCAGCGAAAGGTTAGAAACTTCTCACGCGTGTTTGCAGCCACTCGCTACGCTTTCTGCGCTTTTAGCCAATAACAGCAAGAAAACACAAGGGGATTTCCAAAAGCCTACTGTATATTTGAGGTTCTGCCCCTATTTCAAGGTAAAAGAGGACCGTTCACAGAGGTCTGCAAGGATTACTCATGGTATGGTTTCACCTCTGCCATGAGATCACTTCAACTCGACTGATGATGGACATGATGCTAAATATACTTTTTCACATTTTTGTCCAGAGACAACTGGTCGCTTTGCCTTGCCGATGATTCTGTCTGTCTCCTTCATCGTGTCATTACACATCAGCTGTGTCTCACATCAGTAGAAGGCATCAAAAATATTTCAGACTGGTGAAACTGAGGTCAGAAGCCTTTTTGAACTTTGGGGAGACCAGGGACAGCTGTCAATATAAAACGATAAAAAATACATGCTTACAATATATATTGTTTTCTGTTTTTGAACAACTGTAAAAATAGACAACTACAAGCATTGTATTTTAATAATGGGCAGTTTTAAAAGGATGTTGTATGGTAACAATACATTTTACAATGTGACTGTGTACTGCTTCACAACTAAATCAAATAAGATTTTATCTGCAGGCTATTATTATCTATTATTTTTTAATTACAAAATGAACTCATCACATGCAACATTAATATTTCTAACGTGACAAACACAACATAGAAAATCCTGCCCAGATTCCTAATTTGTGCAGGAATCATTTTCATAAACGTTAGTCATAATCCGTCTCAATAATGCTTACCAGACTCTTCTTTGTTTTTTTTTTTTCCTTTTTTTCGTCACTGATGTGTTTTGATCTGCCTCCATCCAGTCAAACTGGTGCTTTGTATTATCTCACCATTTGATCTTTCATCCTTAATCTTTTCTTTTCCTTCGACCAAATCAATTCCAGCCATCAGCCCGGCAAGAAACTGTTCCAGCCTTGAAGCCTTTTACCAATTAAGTGCTACCACATGTAGGGTAAGAGTCTCATTGTAGCTCTTTCCATCACATGTTTGCGATTATGTGCTACAGAAGCACACTGGTATCAAGGTATTAAGGTTTTGGTTTTATTAGTTTTATTGTCGACAACTTGGGGAAACAGGCTATTAAGTGAAGAAACTTTTACCTGCACCACATGTAGTTTATATCCTTGAACTAGATGTCCCACACAGTCTCTTTTAAAATGGTTTGTGACTTCTGAACCAGCACAACACACATATGAATAGTTGTTTAGTTTCCTATATTCAAATATTAATCAGGTTCACCGGTTTTAAATCAGTTTGTCACCATTTGTTTTTTTTTCCATAATTCCTGTCGTTCTTTGTTTTTGAGTTGGAATTTATATTTATTTATTTGACCAAAATGGTAGTTGTGTTAGCACTGAAGTAGCATTAGCGTTTGCTTTAGCATTGGACTGGCTTGGCAGCTATGTGAATTGCACGACTACAGACTTTTTTTGTCACAGCAGGCACAGACACTGTTTTGGCAGACATTGCCCTGTGATAAGAATTATCTTGTATATATTGTGCATGTAAACTAATAGTATTTTGTCAGAACCTGTACATGATGCATGTTTAGTATTTGTATCTAACACTGTGTTTTTGATGTTGCTGCTGTAAAAAATAAAATAAAAACGCAATATTCCCCACTATGGGACAATAAGGGGTCATTTTACCTTATGTGAGTTGTCAGTTCTTGTTGCCATTTATGAGTGGATCATGATTGTCCAATAATCTGAGAATTTTTAAAGGAACCCAAGCCAAATAATTATTTCATTATCATTCTTTGTTGTAAGAAACCCCTTGTTTATTGGTACTACCGGGAAGTTGTGTGTTGTCTCAGAGGCTTGAGCAAACAACATTGTTCTGGTGTTCATGCTGTGGTCCAGTCAGTCGGTTCGACAAAGGAAGTAAAAACACTGTCACACAGTGTTTCTCCAGTGTAATTAAATCATCCTATGTTCAGCCCATGGGATGTCCCTGAGGATTTGGAGGCCCACACTGACATTCCCCACAGGTCACAGAGGTGCTTGTTTTCCTTGGACATGTTTAATGCGACTGTGTTGCATTGTGTTCTCTCAAACAGCTGGGAACCAATGGACTCGTCTCTGTCCTGCACTATAACTGCAGCACAATCAACATGGGTCTTCTACCGAAGATCCTCGACATGCAAGAGGTCATCAGAGGTCCTCTCGTGTCTGCTCCGTTTATCTGGTATTAGGGGACACACATCAACATTGTTCACAGGAAACACTGAGCACTGAATGGGATCCTTTGGGAGTCTCATCTGTCCTCTGAATCGTATTTGTCACTGACATGATGTAAATATAAATGGAATACGCTTTATATTGCAAGCAAATCGCATTGAGGACAGCATCAACACCCTAGACAAATCCCATCATCCCCATACCTTATAGAAATTCAGTCATACTTGCTGAATAATAATCTGAGTTGTTCTGTGTGGTCTAATCATGTGAGGCAACTCTCAGGTACATACATTTCTCCCATTTTCATGGGATCTTCCTGACTTGACTTTGATCATAATCAAAGATCATAATGCAACAGGTACAACATCCTATCATAAAATAATTAACTTTATCAATTAATCCCAATTTAATGAAGAATGGAAATATATTGAAATAATTATGTTTATTCATTCATCATCTCCATTCACATTCACACACGGCCGTCCGAAATTATTCTTGAGTCTGTCCCTGCTATTGACTAAGCAACATCTGAATCACATAACATTTGTTCTTGCAGCAGAGTAGATTAATTCCAGAGCCTACAGAACTGAAGAATATTCATATTTAGTACAAATACTACATTTCAGATTTCCAACACCAATCTCTTGATATGTATGATGCGAAATGCTTTCAACGGGTGCAGTGGAGCTCCTGCTGATGTGCAGCTTCAAGTCCATCCTCAGGTTAGACATATTGATGAATGGACTTTTGGAGCCGAGAGCCGGTTGGGTCATTAGACGTCTGCTGTGGCTACGACACCAGATGGAGGTGGAGGTATGGCTGTAGGCTGTACTGTGATCTGTGACATCTGAACATGTAATCCCGTCTTCTTTGAGGGTCCCTAACCACAGGAAGCCCCTCATGCTGCTTCACTGATCTCTGTTCCATTGAATCCGTGCACCTTAACATGTTTCACCCAGGGTCTTCATTCAGTAAGTACGTCTGAGAAATTATGTTTTACACAATAAAGCTCCACAGCAGTGGCTTCTTGTTGTTGACGATGTCTGTGTGTTCGATATGAAAGACGGGAGTCTGTGTATGGATTGATTTTTTTATGTTGTTAGTTCAACACAATCAATATAATCTAATTCCCTTCAATGGAACTGTGTAACATGAGAGACTGATGAGGTTAAGAGGAGCCAAGATGAGAATGATCTCCATAATCCATCAGACTTCCAGTGGGATTAACAGGGGGGCACTTATTATGTAACTCCTTTGTATTTTCAGCGTCAGAGAAGGTTGTTATGTTTCATTGGCATTGGTTTGTCTGTCTGTGTTTGTGAACATACGCATGTGCATCAGTGTTGATGAGGTCTGTGCTCTCAGAGTGCCTGTCTGACAACAGGATGACTCCCAGTGGGGGCTTACTTACGGTAAGAGCCGTCACTACGCTTCCAGTCACTGGACTTTCCAAAGGGGAGACTCACCTAAAGCATCCTGCATCTACTGCAGGACAACTGATCACTCTGAAATAAAAAAAAATATTCTGCTGCTTCGAACCTGATTACGTGATGGTGATTTAACTAAAATCACAGCACTGGTGTTGTGTTTATACATTACATACATGATAAGATGTTCAGGGCAGCATCTGGAAAGAGACTGCCTGTGGAGACTATTTATGTCATTAATTGCCTCAGAAATATCCCCTTTGTGACCTTTGTGAAAAAAACCCTCTAAGTCCCTCTAAGTTTATCATTCCGCTCATTTCTAGTTATTTTACAGTTGCAGGAATGCACCAACATTCAGACAACATTGAACACAAGTAAATGATTTTATTATGAAGACAAACAAAGCAGCTAAGAAGCTGCAATTCAAATCTTTCACATTATTTACCACAACAGGAATGCGCTGGTATCTTGTGTGCTTGCATTCGTTGATGTGTTTCACATATTTGTATTTCAATAAATATTTCTTTTATCGTTTAGTTTATTCCAGCTTCCAGCTCCACTGTAAGCTTTATTTTCCTGTTTCCTCTGGTGTCTTCTTAAGATTACAATATAACTTCCTGTCCCAGCTTCACACACAGCGGTCCATCGTCTCAAAGAATATTCGATGTAAACAAGCTCAGGAAATGATGACGATCATGATGCTGTCCACGACCGGTGTGCTGCCAAGCAGCATGTTCCTGACGCTCAGTTGGTTTGATATGAAAGTATTGTGACGAAGTAATTTGATGTTGGACTGCATTAGGGACGAGTATCCACAGTTTGAAATGAATGTTTGCAGCAGTCAGGGAAGCAGTTGGACACTTTATCCTCCATCATTATAGCCCAGTGGTGTGTTCAGTTGGAGGTGTCAGCGAGATAAACAAGCCTCACTGTTTCCTCCGCCATTCCTCCCACAGTGCTGTTACAGCAGCAGTGAAAGAATGAAGCATTTCTGAGGTTTTCAACCGAGTGACCTCTGCAAACTTTTCACTGACGTATACCCGTGAAAAAGAAAGTGATATTAAAAAAATCACAAGTCCTGCAGTTAATGAGCCGTATCTCCAGACACACAGTAAATGATTTGTAACCCTGCCCTGTCCTGGCTGGCATTGCCCATTTCCTCCACTTTGATCCTCAAGCTCAGGAAACACCCGTCAGTAAAATGCTTGGTGATTTTCAACACTGCACGAGCAATAAGGCAAGAAGATGGGTACGACGCCACGGAAATTCCACCAGTTAAACACATTACTTGTCAAATATGGTACATTAGAAGTCTGTAAATGTCACACAAGAAGGCAATGTTCCAACAGCAGGAGTTTCTGCTGGAGTGTGGTTGATAATTGTATTACAGATCATTTACTACCACGACTTCATTCTTTTGGCTCCCATGATGTTAAAACACATGAATTTGTATCTTTGCGTCTTATAAATCTTGAGTATATCATGAATGTGCAGGGCTCGGAGGTTGAGACTTGCTTGTCTTGACTTGTGTGAAAAGACTGAAGACTTGTTTGGTCAAACGGTGACTTGGGCCCCGCCTCTGGCTGGTGTTGACATAGGAAACAAATCAACACGAACACAGTGAACAAATACATTCTGCTTTTAATGTATCGCCACTAGATAGTTTGAGGATTAAGACAAATAGCTCCTCACCAGCTGCAGCTGCATGTGAAAATGACCTTTGCAGAGTTGTGTTTTAGTTTGACAACAAGCTTCCTGGATTTAATTGTCGACACAGGTGGGCCTCTAAGTGTCCTCTGACCCTCGGGGCTTACTCGGTTCCCCAGGATGGATGTCAAAGGTTAGCTCCGTGCTTCAGGCTAACTGATCTGAATGGGGCTTAGATATATGCATATTCCATGAAGCCATGAAGAGCAGCTTGAACATTCTGGTTAATCACACTGACTGATTAACCAGAATGTTCAACCTGAATCTTGTCTTTGTGGTAACTTTTTTAGACTGGTGTCTCAACGATTTTGTGTGATGAGGAATGCTCTCACATTGTTTGATGTGCTGTAGTTCTCTTAATTATTAGACTACATGTGAGCACAAACATGTAAATACACATTTGAGACCCATCACTTATGAAGGGTCTCAAATGTCTAAAGCTCTTATCAGAAACATAATCACCACCAGATGTGTCGGCCTTCTCACCTTTGACTTTTCTCTGCCTCTTACTCACACACGGGAGACGAAGAGAGGTACGTTGGAGTGTTCCTGCCCAGTTTGCTGATCCAGTGAACATGAGAGGGATGTTTTACAGTGTAAAAGGTCAGGAAATCACTGTGGTCTGTTTATCAACAAATGGAATAAGGATGAAGGGAAATATGTCTGAAGGCCACTGAGATAACGAGACAGACACTGATCATCATCACAGTTCAGTCTATGTACCGATTTTGTGTTTCAGGGAGAATTAAGATGAATTTGGGCTGTTTCTGTTGCAATTCATCAGGAGACAATCTGGCATTACGGTACTCTACATTAAATAAAGAGGAAGAAAAAAGTGAAAGTGGACCATAAATACTAAGTCTTAAGAAGAAGACACGTGTTTTTTGTGATACTCACCCTCCTGCAGAGATCTATGCAGCAATGTATCTGCTCTGTTGACATCAGAAGATGCTAAACATGACTGCGACTGAAATACATGAGAGCCACTGACAGCACTAATACATATCTACAGTTTGACTTGCAGGCATCGTCTCATCGCTCTGACAGGTGCAACACATACAACAGGGGTGTGTGTGTGCGGTAAAAACAGACTTTTAATCCCTCTGATTGTTCTAATGCATCTGAACACATATATAGAAGATGATTACCCTGGTGTCTGCCATGACACCAGTGGACTTGGCAGTTATTTTAAGCCCCTCATTGTATTTTACAGAATAAAATAATGCCGGGCTTCAGTCCAAAAACATATTTGCTGGTGTGACTGGTATCATATTTAGCTATAGTGTTGACATTAGTTACGATGTCTAGTAGCTGGACATTCAATTTTAAAGTTTGGGGTCAAAAACATTTAGGATTAGCTCAACATTAAGTTCTTTTACACACATGTAATGTTTGTAAATGTATTGTGTTGTGTTGTGTAATGCTGGTATATGTGCCTATGTTGCCGAGTTTTTTTGTCTGGTCCCACACTGTGCTCCCTTCAGAGCATAGTCTGAGAGTTGTAAAGCTTTCCATTCCATGTACCACCATCCACCACAGACAGAAAGAATATCTTTGTTAGTAGTTTCATAAGTCAGAGAGATACACATGCACCAACATCACAATGTCAAATAATTTAGAAATAATAGGAGACATTGTGCACCGGTTGAACCAACATTTGGAAGCAGAGTGGGGGGAGCACACAGATGGTAGTGAGACAGAAGGCCACCTCTTAATATACCACCACACCACACACTCCACATATGTCAGCCTGGAAGCGAGGGATGAAGACGAAAGTAATGTCTAATCCATCATTCTAAGATGTCCTCACAATGTTTTTTTCATTGCACAAATTGCAAGCACTTGAAGCTACAAGGTGAAATCCTGACATCAGAACTTTATCAGTAACAAGTCTGAACCAGGCAACATCTGGAGCTGCACCAAAGAAAGCCCATCAGTCTCTCTTGATGGAGTTCTGCTGTCATCAGTTCTAGTCACTTGTCTTCACAGCTGTGTTTGCAAGTGCTTCCAAACTGCCAACAGATGTTTGTTGTTGGTTTATTTTTTAAATTCAAGCACAATATGGGTGTTGTGTTGTATGTGTTGTTGATTGTGTTGTTGATTTCCTTCCAAGAACCCAAGATTGCCACAATATGTTTATTTTACAGTGAAGTGCGAAAAAGAGAATACAAAATAACTACATACAACACACTTTTTAACCTTCCAAACATCACGTCAAAGACATGGAGTTATTTATGTCCAAGATATCCTCAGAGAGGCTTTCGAACAGGACAGAAGGGCTTTGCACTCCTGTGTTTATCAGTGCTGTTTGAGTCTGTCCAACAGGAGCCAGATAGCAAACAGGAATGTGTCTTGGCTGGAACGGCCCATGTCAAAGACCCACTATCAGTTCTCCTGTGGTCTGAGAGCTCTGTGGTCAGCCGGTGAACACTCTGCTCTGAATACAGCAACAACTCTGAACATGTACAGTACATGTCATGTATGGCTATGTTGGATGGTTTATATTCTATGGATCTCAACAGGAGATTATGTTTTCAGATCTGTTTTGTATCTGTCTATCATCAGGAAATATAATCAGCCATATTTTCTCCAACATTAGTGGAGTATTGGAACAGGATCGGAATTACAAGGCAGAGTTACTGGGGTAACAAATGTTTCTTGAATCCAGCTGCCAGATACAATTAATTCCAGTGTGATATTCAATTTACTATTTGTTATGTACCATAATGTGTTTTGGCTGTGTGGTCTCATTGCAACATACCTTTCATAATCAATGCACAGAAACTTGTGGGGTATTAATTTGAAAGTATTGTCTTAAATTGCTGAAACGTACCTTTTAATATTAATACAGCTACACTTCGATGTCTGACAACGTGCAGAAAGACAGGAAAAGGCCATGCATTCATTTTTATTGTCTATTGGAGGAAAAACAGTTGATAATGTTAAGAAGCCCAAAGTCTGCAGACTTTATTTGTTACATTGGGGAAAATACCTCTGATGCACCTTCAGGTCCCTTGAGGCTATGATGAAGAAAGTTGAGGGAAACAGCCAAACATTTACAAAGAGCACAGACGATTCCACAGGCTCTTTTCATGAAATATCGTCATTACTGCTTTCACAAAACTTCCTAACATGTAATTAAAGAGGTATATTGATTGATTTCAAATAAAGTCAAATGTTGGAACTCATAAATTCAGCCATGATGAAAAGGTTACAGTACAGTACAGTACAGTACTGTGTAACTGTACAGTTACAGTTCTGTGCTTTAACTTTTTGTTTGTGTGATTTAGAAGTCCAAAATAAAGCCAGGCAGTATAGTGAACCCTCGTCCTCCTGTCACTGTTTCTCACAGAAGAATTGGCCTCAAACCTCCTCTCTCTCTCTCTCTCTCTCTCTCTGTCTCTCTCTCTGTTCTTTCTGTTTTTGCACAAGTGTCCCAGTTAAGAAATTGCTTACATCCCACTCAGTCTGGGGCTGGATTGAAATTTCCCATAGGGTATGTACCAATATGCAGAGAGCACACTTCGACAGATGCCATCAGAGAACAAGCATATGAATTACCAGGCAGCCTGCCATCTTTGAGTTCAGACAGAATGGCATTAATACCTGATTACGATCCAAACAACAACACAACAACAACATGAAAGCCAAAGCAACTGGGAGCAGGTAAAGGTTTCATCATTTATATATTAATGGATTTACTGACAAAGACTCGACTACCCCCTCAAAAGTTAAAATGTCATAGAAGATGCCAACAATCAAGGGACTTTGGAAACAAAATAGGGGTAAGAAATCAGACGCCGTCAGCAGATCACGTCCCAATAAATTAAATATTCGCCACTGCTGACCATAACTAATTCAGAAGCCATGATATATTCATGACTACAATTAAAGAAAACACGATCCCTTTAATTTTAAATAGCAGTAAATATTGGCATTACCCAATTAAGTCACATTTGACTGCAGGAAAAGTACCTGCAAGTGAACCATAAACACTATGATTTCAGGAAGAAAACATACATAAAAAGATATCATGTATAATGCATTCATTGCATGGTAGAATAGATAATATACGCGTGCACTGACAAAACTTCATCATAATAATATTGAAGTACTTCCAAAATGTGTTTTAATTCGTGGCTGCAACAAAAGTCATTTACTCTCTTCCAACACGTCACACTGATGGTGCAGTGAGCCATCACTTAGTGTGCCAGTATTCTATAAGTGATATATATATACATGTGTATATATATATGTGTGTGTGTGTGTGTGTATGTGTGTGTGTGTATGTGTATATATATATATACATATACACACACACACATATATATATATATGTACAGTTGTACAAAGTGTGTGTGTGTGTGTTTAGGAGGGGGGTAAATGTAGCATATTGCTAATAATCACCAATGACTGGTAGGCAGAGCTTAGAACTAAGAAGCTAAAAAAGTTAAGAAAACAACGCCCACAGGGATGCAGAAATCTTCAGTTGACTTCAAACATTTATGTCCCACACACCATCAGATTTAGCTCGTTCATTAGTGTATTCAAGGTGCCTTGATAAACTGTAAATTCTAAAATTACAAAATGAGATTTGAATCGATTTGATCTGCAGCTCTACCGTCAGTGGACCCAATCCAAGTTGATGTGTTTATTTCATCTTTCCTGGGACCCATTGGCTGTTTCATCTGATATGTATTAAATTCTGCAACGCAAGAGTAATTACATATAAATGTTTGTTTTAATTGAGAGTTTTTGTCCTTTTAGCAGTTGCTGAGTCAGCCCTTTGTCGGAGGGAAAGACAGATCACCGTGACTGAAATAGGTCTCTTCCTGCTCTCAGAGCACATCATGATAAATGGTCCATTTTAAAACCCGTAATGGACAATGATGTGGGAGCACTCTTCTCTCTTGACATCGAACTGTCGTGTTTCCTCAGTTATCCAGTTACTCATCTCATGGCACACTGACAGTTTTTGTTGGGTTGGATTGTTTATTTTCTATTGTGCATGGCAAGAACTATTTAAATGAATTTGTTGGTCTTGATATTGTAATTGACTTGCGCTCCTTTGGCTTTTCCCTACCATTTCAAACTGGGATTATTTACCTTTTACATCAAAAATAAAAGATTAACAACATTTATTGTCAACGTGTTTTAAGAGGAAAAAGACAAGGTTAAGAATGGGAAAGTAGGTTGATAGTTCCACTTCCTGTTCACAATGACACTGATGTACATCCTTTCGTCAATCTAACCTCTTCCGTGTGAGGAAACGGTTGCATGTAAAGTATACAAGTGATGTGAGAGATTGAGCGAGAAGGTGGGAGGGTTTTAAGGAAAGGGGCAGATTGGAGGGGCTCCCAGATGCCCGTGTGTGTGTGTGTGCGTGCACCCTGGAGATGAATGTCAGCGGGCGGTGCCTGAGAGAGAGGAGGGTGTGTGTGGGGGGGTGATGTTTCCAAAGGGGGCCCAGTCTGTTACCAAGGGGAGGTGGAGATTTACTATCCCACCCAGTCAAATGTCTCACTGGTGCTCTGACACACACACATACACATGCAGGGATACACAAAACGTCTCTCACACACACACTCACACACTCACACACACACACGCGCACACACACACACACACACACACACACACACACACACACACACACACACACGTGAGTGCACTCACTCAGACATGGTACAAACTCTCCACAGGAAACTGTGAGCCATAATGTGAAGGCACCTCAGAGCAGACGGGTGCGTTGCTCAAACCAAGTGGGATACGGTGCAGCTTTGATAGTGCGTTAATTACTCATGTGATGTGATACAGATGTCTGGGGGCTTCAGCCGAAAGTTTGCCTGACGGTTTCCAAGGGGGCCAGGCAGACATTTTAGAAGCGGTAGGTGAAAACCAAACCTATTTATTATTTATGGATAGATCAGTTTGCGTGCTGTCACAGATCCCAGCAGTGTCATGCTGATGCTAAACTGTGATGCTACTTGAAGGGCTGGCTGCTAAATAGTTCTTTGTGTACTTGGTGACAGCTGGGACTTTGAACAGGAAGAACTCTGGGCTATAAGTGTTGCCTGTGCTGTGACATGATGCAAAAAGCTTCACTACCAGCCTGGCAGTTTTAAACTTTACCTGCACTTTACCAGGAGTTTTGTAAGATGAATTAGTCTGATTTTTTTTGCCCAGAAACATTTTGAATTTCATTGTTAAGAGGTGAAAATAGCATCTGTGCATGTTTATGACAAGAACCAATGGAATCGATGAGGCAGCCTAGGTTTTGCGGATTTGGGTCCTCGTCGGATTTTTAATTCAAACTTCATGTTTGTATTGTGCAGTTGACTGGAGCCCCTCAGCCCCGCAGCACTTCTCTTCTGTTTAGGAAAACTTTTGCAAGCGTGTGAGCACACATCTAAACCTTTTTTATTAGAAACAGAGGGAAAATGTTAAACTAGGGAACTGCAAAGCAACACAAGGAGCTTGTTGTCAAAACAGCAGAAAACGAAGAACAGGAAGACTCAGTGTGTTGCAGACACAGCACGGACAAAAAAAGAGCTCCATCTTCCAGGAGCTGCTGTGAGCTAAACAGAAGCCCAGTGCACTGTGACGGTTCCTCCTCACCTTCAGACTGTAACTAGTCATTATATCTCACATTGGAGTCGCCTTGGAAAAAAGTCTTTCTTGAAGTCTTTAAAAAGTTGTTTGATTTCCTCAGTTTTAAAAATGGGTTAGTGAGTGTTACATCCGAAAATAACCAAACCTTCCCTTTGCTTTGTCTTTTCTCTCTGTCTAGTGATACATTGGGAGGGTACTCAAAGCGTCAAATGCGTTCCATAATGGGCACCTCAGCTCTCCATATGTTGCTGCTAATGGCCTGTATGGCAGCCAGAGGAATGTGCCAGATAAACAGAGCCGAAGCCGAGGAGGACTCACCTCTCGTCCACTCCACTCTCCAGTCTCTCACCAGCGATCCCAGCCCGAGGACCAGTCTCCTCCACAGGGCTTCGGAACAAGCTCTGGGCTCAGGGTCTGCAAATTCCACCATTGTGATAAAGCCAGTGCCACCATGCGTTGGAAAAACTGCTATCAAGGGTTATTTCAAGTACATCAACACCATAATTTCCATTATAGTGTTTGTAGTTGGCTTGGTTGGCAACATCACCCTGCTGAGGATTATATACCAGCACAAGTGCATGAGGAACGGGCCGAACGCCCTCATTGCCAGTCTGGCCCTGGGGGACCTGATCTACATAACCACTGATAGACCCTTCAATATATACAAGGTATAGTTTTCATCTGATTCCAGACGACTGACATAACTAGTGTATGTTGTCCTGGCTCGGTTCTTCACTGCCACGCTGCTGAATGTCATGTTTCTGATGTCATGTTACATAAAATGCAACAACAATGGAGGTGATACGCTGAGATAGAGTGGAACATTACAGACGGGAAAGTAGGATCGGAGTGTGTCTATGGACGGGAAAGTGCAATCACTCTGACGCCTTTATCTTCCTGGTGTGGGCAGATCGGTGATGAGAGGAGCAGGGGTTATGTTTGGCTTCAATAAACACAGGAATCACACTGCAGTTGCACACACTCGTGGCCTTGAGGTGACCTGGGACATTAGTCATTGAACCTTATCGAGATGCTTTATTTTTTTAAAAAAATACTCTGTGCTACTCAAGTGAGATAAATCACTTTCAGCCTCATGTGGAATTTTTAAACCAAACAAAAGAACTTTTAATGAGTCAAGTGATATAAAGCATTTAATGATGATGCACTGCCTGAGATTTCCAGTGTCATGCCTCCTGTAATAAACAATAGGATTACGTTACATTATAAAGCTCTGTCTTATGAGGAAAAACTGAGCAGGACACCTGGTTTGAGTCTCTTTACAGTCTCAACAACACATGTGCACCAAAGAAAGCATAAATCTGAGTAGACAAACAGTGTGTGCGCGGACAAAGAGCCACATTGACAAAGTTGAGACCATTCTGAAGCCCCTTGTTGACTTCCTCGGGGCTATGACAGTGTTTCCAAAAATAATCTGCTACTTCTACAGTCAAACCGGTGACGTGGGCTCCTTTCCCCTCTCCTGCTCCTCTGTGCTTCTGGGAAATAGAACGAGTAAACAATGAGGGCCAGGAAGCTATGAGGTTCTTCCTTTGGTTTGGGAGAGACTGGTTAGATGCACATCCTATTGAAGGAAAAGTGCCAAGACTTCTCATGACCTTCTCATGTCTTATTTTCCCAGAGGCTCTTTGTGCATTGTTGGCAAATTTGTGAGAGTTTTCTGAAACGGCGTGTTTGCGGGACATGTGAAAGTTTAGCAAACGTTTTGCAGGGTTTTATCGGCTGATGTGCTCCATATGGTTTGTGTCCGACTGAACTCGTGCTGACATTAAGATGACGCTTTAGCGGTCTCTTGTGTGCCTTGATTTGCAGTGAAATTGCCTTAAATGGGTTTTAATGATGTCTCTCGGAACAGAAATGATATGAACAGTCCTCTCCCTGAATCCAACAACTAATCCAAACACAGCATCTTATTAATGAGGATGTGATGGATCTTGTTAAGTGTGACTCTAACACTGAGATGTGACAGTAATGTGTTTGTTTGCTTTTTTTCCCCACCAGCTGCTGATGTCGAGTTATCCATTTGCAGACAGTCCTTTTGGACTTTGTCTGTGTAAGATGGTTCCATTCCTGCAGAAAGCCTCTGTGGGCATCACAGTCCTCAACCTGTGCGCCCTGAGCGTCGACAGGTCAGTGCTGTCCCTCTCCCCACCCCTTAGGAACAGTGACTGTGGGTCCGCCCAACAACGCAGTATTCCAATGAATCAAAGAAGCTTTACAAAACATGTGTTTGAATTTACCTAACAAATGTTTCTGGTTTTTGACATGCAGACATATTTTGGCAAAAATATATATAAATATTTCACTGTTCCCAGATAAAAGCAAGAATACTTTCAGGAAACTGTCATTGAAGATGAACTGCGCATTCTCAGAGGGAAAATTATGTATGATTTTCTGTCTGTGGGTTGTGTTCTGTTTTTTTTGTCTCAGTGTGAATGGATGATGGTCTATAGAGACACTATTTATGCCTTGAATGAATCTGTTGTCAGCGAGTCAGTATGTTTGCACCATTAAGTGTATGAAATATGCAGCATCTATGATGTTAGCATACAAAATCTTCATGTCACTTGATAGCAATCATTATGTCAAATTTACTTTTAATAGCACCTTTTATAGGAGTTTCTTTATGAATAAATAATAATCCTGAAGTGCTGGAGCTCAGTGTCATCTCACTTTGTACACTAGACACAACTTTAGGATAAGAGGCTTTGCTGCATTGGGCACCAAGGTTCAACTGGGTCCACATACTTAATGACCTCTACTGTGGGAAAAACACGGTACAGATGTGTTTGAGAGCAGATGCTCTCTGTTGGTTGTCAGGAAAGCACAGGACAAAATGTTAATTTTAGCTTGATGACTTATTGGAGAATTCAGGGTTAGTTTACGGTCAGGGTTGGTGTCAGTCTCCAGGAAATGAGTGTAAGTGTACCCTATATTCTCATTAGTCTTAAGTCTGTTCACGTTGTGGGGACTCGCCTCTCGTCTTTGAAAAGAACAAGTCCACATGATGCAGTTCATGACATAGTGGGTCATGATAAGGTTATGATCAGGAAATGAATGTAAGTCGTTCTAATATCCTCTGAAATTATGTAAACACAACTGTGTTTGTGTGTGTGTGTCTGCGTACATGCGATAGAAGTACCCGCATCTCATTTTTTCAATGTTGGAGGAAGAGAAAAGGTGGATACATTGCAACTTAGTAAAATATAAATGCCACCATGTTGTTCAACAGAGAAATTCAAATGTGTCATGAAAAATATATTGTTTTTGCCATAAAATCTTGATGCAGGATTTTACTAAAACATTTCGACAAGTGGTTCCCATTAATGAAACAAACAAGCAAACAAGTATTCAGTGCACGGAACACACAAGCCAACAGACAGACCTCGCTGCCAACATGGGCCAGTGTGTTTGGAGGCGTCACAAAAATATAAATATTAGATATTTAAGATAAACAATTGATCATCTCTCGCCATTAATTCTTAACATTTTGATATGCTTTGCTGACTCAGCAGTTTGTTGTAGTTGGTGTGCTGCCATGCACAGTTTGCCTTGTCACTCTTGGAGGGGATACAGAATGATATCTTTATGGATTTGTAATCAGTGATGGAGCACTGATTGAATGGATGCAGGTCTGTTTTAGTCAAGTTATTGACATGTTTAGAGAATATTACGATGAGAGGCATCATAGTTAAACGAATGAAAACAATCTGTCATGTCTAATCTATCTACCCGTGTGTGTGTGTCCCTGTCACAGGTACAGAGCTGTGGCCTCGTGGAGCAGAGTGCAGGGTGTCGGCATTCCTCTGGTCACAGTCTTTGTCATTGTTTCTATTTGGGTTCTGTCGTTCATCCTGGCGATACCGGAGGCTATCACATTCGACATGGTCAGCTTCGACTACGGGAACAAAACCTTGCGCACCTGCATACTTAACCCCACGACTGCCTTCACAAGGGTACGCTGTCATCCCCGTCTTATCAGTTCAGACAAAGACAGACTGCTTTTGTATGTTGTTGTTTTCCTGTCAGACGTGCTTAATGGAACATTGTGTCACTGCTCTGGTTTGGAAGAGTTGCTGAAGTTGGAAAAGTAGACGTAACATTACCAGACTAATTATGATAGGGGCCACACCTGTTGGAGGAACACTTACAACTAAGATGTGTGTGTTGCTTGTTGGAGTCACAAACGATTTCGATGCAGCAGCAAACATTTATATATAAGTATCAATTCACCAGTTCAGACTTTCCTTCCTGCTCTGAGGAAGAACAACAAATGAAAGTACATTTCAGGCCCTGACGCAGAGTCGGATATCAGAAAAACAAATGTGATTGACTCCCATTCCAACACACAGTCGTAACTGGGGATTGTTGTTTTTTAGTGTGTGTTTTTAACATCCTTGAAGCACATAATTGATTGCAGGCCAAGTGCAATTATTGGGTCTTGAAATCTGAAGCCTCAAGCTGAACCACATGTTGTGTATATGCACAAAGCTGAAGCAATCAGTCACAGATATTAGCAGCAGCACACTGACGTCAAATAAACTTAAGCCTTACAACAGTATTATTCAGGAAGTATTTCACTACTTGAAAGAACTTGGGCTGGGCAGGTCTATGAAAGAACTGAATTAATTCTATTTTTTTATGTTGTTTTCGACAAACAAGTTTTGTTTGGGCTTTTTTTGTCTTTGTCTTTTTGTCTTTTTTTTTTCTTTTTGGACGCAAAGCAAGTAAGTGTTTGGATGGTTACATAACATAACAATATTAACACCAGAGTGCCTGATGAGCAGTGTAAACGGATGTTGTCAGATTTTCTAGAACATGGCTCATGTCACTAGAATGTACTTGGAATAGTGTAATGAAGGTCTGTGTTAGGTTAGTAAGTATTGTCTAATCTTATATGGAGCCTACAGCGTGAAACACTTATTGTTTATAACCCAAAGTCACATGTTTCATTTAGAAAACAAATCGACAAGCTCCCTTGTCGTCATCTAGGAGGAAACCGAGTCTTACAGGTTCTTTACATTGATCCACATATGAGCAGAAGGTAGTGAATGAGGAGCTTGTAGGATGCAATTAAGATCATATCACTGCAGCAGGCAGCTTCGAATCGTGCAAGGGATTGTAGGGTGACTTGAAATATAGCAATTCAACTGAAGTTACCTAACTGGAATAATTGTACCTACATGTGATGCATATGTTTCTTTATAGTTCTATGTGCGAGCAAAGGACTGGTGGCTGTTCGGCTTCTATTTCTGTGTACCCCTGATCTGCACTGCTGTCTTCTACACTCTGATGACCTGCGAAATGCTCAACAACAGGAACGGCAGCCTTCGGATAGCCCTCAGTGAACACCTCAAACAGGTTGGATAGTATTAGTACACTAAATCACACTACGATGAACCTTTACTCTCTCAAGGTGCCCTTTGGTGTAGATGTTTTTCTTGACCCTTGCTGAATCCTGATACTTTTACCTCTGTGCCCCGGCCCTCTCTATTGCTTTTGCTCGCGGCCTTCCCTGATTCTCCTTTGACCTTCTGCCCCCCTTGAAATTATCCAGTGCAAAGGGCAGATCTCCAAGTTGGGCTAATGGTGGAATTCAAGGGGATAAGATTAAAGGTTGTGCATTAAGCACAAAAGGATCTCAATTTTTTAATGCACTTAAACCATTCAGCAGAACAAAAATGTGCCGTGAGTATGCTGGGAAAGCAGAATGCAACATTTACACCAAGGTCAAATCCTAACCTATCCCTAACCTCACCTGAATCAGTCTCTGTGGAGTTCTGGTGAGGCCTGCCACCAAACTGCTGATTAGAATCAGGTGTATAGGAGCAGAGTGACATCTAAAACTTACAGACGGCCCTCAAGGACTTGTTTTGACACCTGTGATCTACAGTGTTTGTCTGTGATTGGAAACTATTGGAAACATCTTTGTATGGCTCATACAAAAGTGGGTGGATTTTTTTTTTCAAAATGTCAAAATAAAATCTATAAAAAATAAAGAGATCTACATGGCATAGCCTATGCTCATAGAATAGGAGTATCCGCACCACACACACATTATGAAACAAACAATGTGACGATTTCTGTATTATATCAAATATATCTGGAGTTTTAATTTAACATCTATTGCAACTTTCTGACTGGACCGGTCATCAGCGCAACTTTCAATCATAATGACTGTAACGATGGCATCTAATCTGTTGTCTGCAGAGAAGAGAGGTGGCCAAAGCCGTCTTCTGTCTCGTCCTCATATTTGCTCTCTGCTGGTTCCCGCTCCATCTCAGTAGACTCCTGAAGAAGACGGGTTACGATCAGGGTAACGAGAGACGTTGTGAGCTGCTCAGGTAAGTTACAGAGGGGAAAATCCTGAGAAAACAAATGTATTCATTTACTTTTACACACGTCCAAGCATAACTGCAATAATAATAATTATAACATTAAACTGTGATACAATTTTCAGTTTCCTTCTGGTCCTGGATTACTTTGGCATCAACCTGGCTGCAATTAACTCCTGCATCAACCCCATTATCCTCTATTTCGTCAGCAAGAAGTTCAAAAACTGTTTCAAGGTACAGTGCTAACCTGTAGCTGATACATACGTTTAATACCCTCACATACTCTTTTTCTCACATACAGATGTACACAGAAATATGTGACTTAGCCTGTCCACTTAAATAGTGAGCTCAGGCTTTGGTTCGTGACTCACCAGCGATGACATTCTTATAGCAACATGTAAAAGCAACCTTGTGATTTATGAATTCACTTTGCTGGCTGAGGTCACACACTGCAAATGTCTGTCAAATGGACCCGGGCTGGAGATAAACCATGTCTCCAGTTTGCACGTTAGAGGAGGAGGGTGCCGTGGGGGTTGCAAACCAGAGGATAACTTAACACACAGAAAACTCTGTTGGTGTAAACTGCCGTTATAATATTCTCTTTCCTCTGTTCACATGGTCTTCAAGTCGTGTTTGTGCTGTTGGTGCTACTCGGACAACCAGCTGAGCAGCATCGGACCCATGAATGGTACCAGTATCCAGTGTAAAAGCCCTGAGCCCAACAACGTCCTCACTGACCGCAGCATGAGAAAAGACAGTGACTGATCTCTCTCTCTGTTTAGTAGTTTTAAGCTTTTGCGTGTACAAATGCAGCAGAAACAGACGCATTCAAACAACAAGAAAGTAAATACAAACTTAAGGAGCAGTGAAGTCAACAGTGGTTAACAGAAATAGACAATAATTCTGGTGTACACTGCTCTGCAGTTGCCTGGGCCTCTCAATGGGGTTGACTTTCTAAAACAAACTCCTTGTATTCCCACACCTACTGTATCTACAGTGACACATGAGCATTAGAGGAAAAGAGACAGAGCGGGATGAGCAGGACACCCGAACAGGATGCAGCTGAACTATAAATTACTTTCAATTAGTAGTCAAGCTTGCTATTCTTATAAAGGGCAGGACTGCTGGGAAACGCAGCACAAAGCTGCAGGAAGGAAAAAAGCCGACTGCTCGCTGTCAGAGGGAATGATGGGAGATGGGTATGTGCTGTTCCCAGGAGTTCGCTACACAGTAATGGTGGAAAACAGGAAAGCATGTTCCTGACTCGAGCGGCGATTCATTTCCCATCAAACCTTCCAGTGGTTGTACTCATTATTCATTTAGCTTCTTAGTGGCACAAGTAAAAGAATTTTTTTTTTCCTGACATTTGACTTCGTCTGTGAGTGTGTATGAAAAAAAGTTAAAATGATCCGTCCCCAGATTAACATCCCATGAATGTATTTCCAAAAAAAGGATATTCCGGACTGAAGCCACAGAATTACATGTTTCAAACCAGTACATTTAGACTTTCATATAGGATGGTATGCAAACAATGAAAATGCAAGCAATATACAAGTTCACGTGACGATATGTCTCCAATTTATCTGACGCCAAAGATGAACGGACAGAAAGTAGCTTTTTTTCCTACAACACTGTGAACTTTACCAGATATACTCAACCATAAGTGTGAAATATACGCTCATATAAAGCAAAGGAATACATATACTGTATGTGTACTGTCCACTTTTATAAAGTGTTTTATTTTTGCAGTATTTTACTCAAACTACATTACCTGTGTTGACAAAGGCAGAAGGGTTTTTGAATGACGGTAGAACTGTTGTACATAGAAGTAGTAGGCTATTGTTCACATAGTAGCTTATAACTGGAATGGTACAATAATAACAAAAGCTGATAAAAGCCATTCTTAAAATGGAATTTCAATGAATATAAATTATAAAAAAGTGAAATTAAAATAAAGTATATTCAGTGTAATAGATCGTTTTTCAATAAGTGTAATGTATATTTATATTTTATCATTAATCTATTTTAAAATTGGCATTTATCGGATTTTGTAAATTAAGTCTTTGCTTTATTTGCTTTCTGGCAGCATAAGTAATATGAAGAAATATCCAGTCAGTTAGTTTAGCTTCGCTTGGCAACTGGAAACAGGGTAACAGTTTGTTAGACTCTCATGATGGTAGCAAAAGCCACTTATCAGTGCCTCTAAAGCTCAGAAAACTTCTGCAAAAATACATATTCATGCTGGTGGATTTTTTCCAGCCAGACTAACTGTGCCCAACTGTTTCCTGCCTTCATACTAAGCCAGAATAAGCCAAGTTTGGCGGCAGACGTCTCTATCAGACTGATAGCGTCTTGCTCTGTACCTGTTCCTCTGCAAGAAAGCAAATGCAAAATGTTCAACTATTCCTGATGAGGAAATCTCTCAGCTATCAAAGAACTATACTGCCTTATTTGATGTGAATACATGTAAACATGTATGTGTGTGTGTGCGTGTGTGTGTGTGTTTGAACCTGTGTAAGACTAATGTGAGTGTATATAGCCGCACATGTTTATTTGGAGTGTTTTGCACACTGTGTACAGCAGAACTGGCCATGTCTTTATATTTTACCACTATGCATCACTCATAATGATCGGTTATCAAATGAAATCATATGTTTAGTTTCATTGTTGACCCACTGTTACGGCTGTTGCTCCTACCAATAAATGGATTCCCATCAACGTCACTCAATTACTTCACCATCATACTAATATGGGAAGTCAAGGAGGCCTGTTTTTCATTTGCATCTGTGAGAAAGCAGCGTCTGGGAGTGATTTCAAGCACACTGTGACCTGCTTGGGAACTGTGCCCTGAGGCCTGCAACTCTCCAGAGAGGATGTGAGCAGCTTGGACGATGGGAATTTGATACATATAACTCACTTTTCATGTGTGTTGCCAAAAGAAGATGAAGGAAAGCTAAGACTTAGTCATTCAGTTACTGAATGTGTCAGGGACTTTTGTTTAAACAGTATCCTTCTGGTAAAAGGTGAATGTTGCAAAACGGTGAAACACACCAACACAAGTGAGCAATGCAAATATTTCTCTGACCATGTCAGGGGCGTTTTGTTAGAACGGAGCTGATGAAGTGGCTTTAGGACTGAGCTGGCGGCATCTTCTCACAGGAAAAAAAGTCTCATTAACCCAAGATTGAGCTCTCGGTCCTGCTCTGAAGGAGGAAAATGACCAAAACCTTAAAATTGAATGAAATGTTGAAATCCATACAGGAATAATAAGCCATTGGATGTCAGTTATTTGTTTAAGTAGATTGATGATAATTTTGAGTTCTGTGCAAAAAAAGTGAAACAAATATGAAATAAAGTAATACCAGACAACACTAACCTTAAGGAGGTTAGTCAAAGTTTTGGATGCTAAAAAAATTAGGTGGTTTTCTGGGAAAGGCAAGAAGAAAATAAGAAGAGGGGGAGGGAAAAAAGTATGACAACATATGTATGACGTGTATGACAACATGAACGTGAAACGTACATGAATGTGAAACGTACATGAACGTGAAACGTAACGAACATGAAACTGGGAATCTAGTCTCATCAGAGAAACCGGGTCATCACAAATGTCTATACTTAGATCTATGACTAGCTTACTGAGATTTGATGGTGGATCTTTCAATAATGTTATTAATGTACTTATCTTTTATTAATAGATTCATAAAATAGTTACAAAGTGTATTTCATTTTATTTTAAGTTACTGAACTAATCAAGAATAAAATAATTTCTCAGGATTTAACATTGTCCCACATGAACTGCACATCTGATTAGTGTCTAAGGAAGCACAATGTTTTCAAATTCGTTTCAGTCGAGTCCAAAATCAAAATCTCGAACCACAAAGAGAAATGACAGATCACATCACTCCTGTACAGAATATCAGTGACTATTCCAATCAGACGTCAAACCTTTGTGTCTTTACTACAAACGTTACTAGACACAGTTTCAGTGTTGATCATTAAATATTGCTGTAACACCAAAGGGTCAGTGTTGTGTGAGTGCTGATGATATGATCAGGTGTGACATAAAGACTTTTCATACCTTTAAAAATAACCTGACTGTATCTCTAGCGTGGCGAGGAAGAGGGAACAGTCAAACTGCAGTGTGTTAGGAAATGGGAGTCGCTCGGGGCCTGACAGATCCGTTTTGTCCTGACCACTCTTGCATGTTCGTCCATCTCAGTGTCACTCTGTGACATGAGAGTTTTTGCTATGACTTGTACTTACAGAGACTCAAAACAACATGAGACTTCATGACAACTGTTGCTCTTACATAACTTTTCATGCTGTGAGACTTGGGATAACTTCCTCTGCTCCATCCTGGTTTCTATTATTGTTCAGGAACAGCAGAACTTAAGTGAACAACAACAGTGACCTGGAACATTTCCTTTCACAAAGACAGACGTATTAAGATAAATAAGTCATTGTTGCATCATTGTAGACTGTGTATTTCTCTGACAAGGGAGGTACACTTAAGCTGATATATCCTGTCTCTGAAAACATCATGCCTCCTACATGGTTGTGCATTGATTATTATTAATCCTCAGACTCATCAGTCTGTGCCTCTTCACCCTCAGGTTATTACGCGTTGGGCTGTAATGGACAGTGCATGCATCCTTCATTCTAAATATGTTTTTGTTATGATTAAACACATGTTTATCCACCCTGCCCTTACATGGTTGGACCCTGTGTGCCGCTTTTGATGGCAAACCCTCCAAGCAATCCACCACGGCACTCGCTTGCATTACTTGTGGCAAAGAAATACTATTTCTAATTCATAAAAGCCAAAAGGATCAATTTAAAATTTATGAACAATCTGTCCTGCCACAACGAGTGATTTCTGTGACTGTGGGGCAGTGGAGACATGGTGCAATAGAAGGGAAAGTTCTGCCTCCGCTGATTTACTGGGGGACACACGTACATAAATACACTCCGGTGTGAGCGCACACACACACAAACTGCAAAAGTTAAGAAGGCTGTGATGGGTATTTTTGATTATGTTAATACTTAATGTGACTTCAGCAAAAATGTGATAGATGTCTAGAAAAACATGGCACGTCAGTTAGGAATGGAGACATATCAGAAACAGTCATCCAGAGGGAGCAGATGCTTGGTAACTGTTGTTTTGCATCAGCATCTGATAACTTGTCCTGTGATTTAAAGCAGTGGTCCACTACCTTTTTTGTACCAGGGACCAGTTTCACGCAGAAACACTTATTCAAGGACCGGGTAGGGGCATGAAGGTTCCAATAACAAATACCTTAATCATTAGACTTAGTACGTGATCTGAATGCAATTACATTTTATATAAGGCACTTTCATGAACTATTACACTATAATATCAACTCACCAAAATGTAGAATCAGTGGGAGCTCTGGGCTTGTTTTCCTGCAAATAGACGGACCCATCTGGGGGTGATGGAAGACAGTGACACTCGAATTGTATTCCTTATATCCAGTCTACTGCGTAGTCTTGTTTCTCTCCTTCATGTTCAGTATTTTTTTCTTTCAAAATATTCTAAGGGCTTTTTCTTTCAATGCTGGGTGTTTTGTCTCCATGTGGCGGCGCAGTTTTGATGGTTTCATGGCTTCATTAGCAAGTCTGTCACCGCATATTACAGAGTGGGTGTGGGGCTTGTCAATCACCTGTTGATAAACCATAACTCAGGTAGGAATCTTGGTACTGGTATCTTTTAAACGCAGCTTTCTTTTTTCAGGCAGTCTGTGACCCTTCTGCTGTCTCATCGTTGCCTCCTTTACCCTTTCCAAAAAACTCTCCAGTGAACTCTGTGTCTACCTCGTTTTGCTAGGGTTAGCTTGCATTACTGATGGAGGATAAATACGCGCCAAAGAGACGAGTGCGGAAGTTAGGCGAGGGCGGAAGTGGTTGTCTTGCAAAATAAGACGCCTGGAAGCAAAAAAATGTATTTTTATACATATTTTAATCACGATTAGTCATTCTTCGCGGCCCGGTACAAAATGATCCACGGACCGGTACCGGTCCGGGGCCCGGTGGTTTGGGGAACCCTGATTTAAAGGGTCTTGAGGTACAGACTGGAAACACAGTCCACCGATACCGAAACCTCACTTTCTGCTCTTATAAGCTGATATTAGATCTGAATGTGCAATCAGCTGATATGTCGGATCATGTGATGGTCTAATGTTTAAAGTTAAGTGCATATGGATACTTAGATAAACATAAAATTAAAAATGGATTTGAATTAACACAATATTGCCACTCTGGCACATGAGTGAGACACATATTTGGACACATCAGGAGCTTGTGTGGGAAGGTATTTTCTTGAAAGTCATTACGAAGTATTTCCAATAAATAGCTCCACTGAGTGAACATGTTAATTCACACTGCCATCTGGTGGCGGATAGCAGGTGGTTAATCGGAATGCAGAGCAACCAAACTATCCACGGGGGGGTTGGCGATGACAAAATACTCGTCGACGATTGGTCGTTTTTTGCGGAACACCGAATCGATTTGGAGAATGTAGGCGGGATATGGGTGACGATAGGTGCGGAAATACACAGCGAAAGAAATTACTTTTTTTGGAAACTTTAAAGCTTCCCGCTACTACAGACTAACACTTCTTTGGCATGTACATTTATCGATATTTCTGTTTCCCATATCACTGCAGACTTTGATAGACTTGTTTTGTGATTCGGAGACTCTCGGTGGCAGAGGATGGATCATCTACCTTGTTTGTTTACACGGCGAGACAGCTGACAAGCTAACGTTAGCTTAGCAACGTAGCTTGCTAAAATAGAGTCACATGAGCTGATAATTGCACAACAGCTTTGCCCTCATGATCGGAACGAAACATTAATGAGGGATATTTGTCACATTCGGGCTGAAGAAGGGTTGTCTCCGTGGCGTTGGGCTGCTGGAAGCACAGCAATGCGAAGCTAACACTGTCGCTTGTCATTTACTAAAACTACTTCCATCGTCCCTCAAAGACTGCGGCCAGTCTGAAAGGCCTTCGGGGTCTTCATGTGAAGATGCCTTGTTCCTGTGGGAACTGGAGAAGATGGATTCGACCTCTGGTTGTTGTACTGTACATTTTGTTGTTATTAGTCGTCTTGCCCTTGTGTGTCTGGGAACTTCAGAAGTCACAGGTTAGTTTTAACATAACAGTCAGGGGTTCTGACGTTTGTTGTTTTAATGTTAAACTTATTTTCAATTTGTGGTTCAACATTTGATCAAGAACTATAACATCTCCAACTTGAATTGGGGTTTCTGGTTGGTTTTGTTGTGAAGTGATGCGTAACAATGCTCTTGCAGTATGAATGTATAACAAGTTTGGCTGTAGTTTTCACTCATTCCAGTCACCTGACAGCCATCATTGAGTTATGAATTATATTTTCACGTATAATACGTGAGCTCATAAAGTAAAACAATATAATTTGTTTATTTTAATATTGAATAATGTTAATAGTTTTCATTTGAAAGCCTCTCCTTTACTTTTGTTTTCAATTTAAATCTGTTATTTGTCCCTTCGGAATGATCTCAAACTATTTTCAATGCAGTTTATTATTGGAAAAAAGTGTCCCTTATAATATCACATTTTAAATAATCTGTGATAATTTATTACATTTATTTGGGAATTTAAACGACACATTTAGCTCTAACACATGCCGTGTCCCAGAACCACAAGGAATCTAATGTCTAAATACTGACAGACTTTCCTGAAATTGGTCTGGTTTTGTTACAGTTGAGAATCGATATGAATAATTTTCTGCACTGTAAAACTTCACAAACATAACTCACAGCAGAGTATTGTGTTTCAGCTATCTGAGTGCCATTCTGGTTTGTCTGAATTGTACTTTCTAAATGTTTTCTTGTGGTTGTTGACTTGCTTCCTGTTCCCATTCAATGGCAGGTTGGCACTCATAACAAAGCATGGTTCATCGCTGGGATATTTGTTTTCATGACCATCCCCATATCATTATGGGGCATCCTCCAGCATTTGGTTCACTACACTCAGCCAGAATTACAGAAACCCATCATCAGGTAAAGATGTGAAATCCCAACACAGAAAAAAAGACTTGGTTTTTCTTTTTCTTTTGTTTGATTGTTTTCTTTCCCTTTATTTTCCTTTTTCTAGAATACTATGGATGGTCCCAATCTACAGCTTGGACAGTGTAAGTTGTATTTTACATAAAGAGGACAGAAGATTTGTACACTGATACACACTGACATCCCTCTCTGTTCTGTCCTCAGTGGATTGCGCTAAAATACCCCAGTATTGCAATCTATGTGGACACGTGCCGAGAGTGCTATGAGGCCTATGTAATCTACAACTTCATGACCTTCTTACTTAACTACCTGGAGAACCAGTATCCAAGCCTCGTGATGATGCTCGAGGTCCAGGAGCAGCAGAAGCACCTGCCACCTCTCTGCTGCTGCCCACCCTGGCCAATGGGGGAGTGAGTTTAATTCATCATATCTTTGCTAAAACTCATCTACAGTATTATAAAAATCCATGTGCCAGAAGAAATTCTTTTGCAAACATTTTGTCAAACATCGCTCACATCCCCGTGATGTTTGTTTGAGTTTGGTTAACGATCGACCACGTTTATGCCGACTGTTGACCTCGTTCTAAAGTTCTTAAGTAGAACAGGGACGTGATTAAGATATTTTAAGATGCTGCATCCTCTGTTTTTCAGTCATTACCTTGTCTCAGAGCAATCTGTCATTGGGTGACTAAGTCAATATTCCTACTTGTTTAAAGATTCCCCCCAGAATATGTCGTAGTTAATTCATTTCCTTGCCATAGTATCAGACATATCAGTCAGCCATCAGACTCCTCACTAAAATGAAGGCGAGGAAACTTCGTTCATCATTTTCCGACGGGCCACAGATTTTGTTTCTATTTTCATTTCATGAGCGAATAACATGTTCAAACAGAAGGGACTTTTCCTTTCAGAACCTGTCCATTCCCTTTTGAACAATGCATTTTCCCTAACGTGTACAGCAAAACCCTCGTTTTTCATTTGCATTGTCCAACACATTCTCTTTGTGCTGCAGCACCGAATACATGTTGTGGAAGTGTTTGTTGCTCCGGTCTCGGTAGGTCCATGTGTCTCAAGGATGATAAACGTGATGTGTCCACTGCAGGGTTTTACTTTTAAGATGTAAGCTGGGAGTGTTGCAGTACACGGTGGTGCGACCTGTCACAACAGTGATTGCGCTGTAAGTGAGCTTTTCCATTCATTTCTCATTGTTGTATGAAATACTTCTACCTACACTACTTGTGTTCATCCCTGCTTCTTTCCTCTTCCTCCCAGGATCTGTCAGCTGTGTGGAGTATATGATGAAGGCAACTTCAGCTCAACAAATGCGTGGACATACCTGGTCATTTTCAACAACATGTCACAGCTGGTAATGAGCTGCGTTTGTGTGTCTCTGGTAGTCAAATCTGCCCTGAGTTTTCTGCCGATGCCGATCAACAAGGCAGAACAACACCATCGGATGATGGTCAAACTGGAATCCTCTGTCGGGATGTAAAGATGAGCGTAAAAGTGCTCCTGTCTGTTTTATGTTGTTCTAGTTTGCCATGTACTGCCTGGTGCTGTTCTACAGAGCACTGAGAGAGGAGCTGAGTCCAATCAAACCAGTGGGCAAATTCCTTTGTGTCAAAATGGTGGTGTTTGTCTCTTTCTGGTAAAACTCTGTGTTTCCATATTTAACATGATATTTTGGCAGTATATTCTAAGAGCTGCACTGTGACGTAGATTCTAATGATTTTGAAAATCTCTCAGGCAAGCTGTGTTCATTGCCTTACTGGTGAAAGTGGGCGTTATCTCAGACAATCGTTTGTGGGACTGGAAGAGTGTGGAGGCTGTGGCTACTGGCTTACAGGTAAGGAGCGATTTCTGCCCTCAAATGAGCGTCTAACACATGAGACATACCCATAGCCGATCTGCCCCCTGCAGGATTTCGTCATATGCGTGGAGATGTTTCTGGCAGCTATCGCTCATCACTTCAGCTTCACCTACAAGCCTTTTATCCAGGAGGCCGAGGAGGTGTCTTGCTTTGACTCGTTCATGGCGATGTGGGATATCTCTGATGTCAGAGCTGATATTTCTGAGCAAGTCCGCAACGTTGGTTAGTTCCTCCTGTTCTGTGGTTCCCCTACCATTGTTTGATATTCTCCAACATGAAAAACAATACAAAACAGGATGTCTTCGGTTCCGTTACAGGTAGAACAGTCATGGGTCGTCCAAAGTCTTACTTCGGCGAGGCGCAGAATGATGGTGAGCGATCTGGACTTCTGTCTTCAGGCTCTCCAGATGCCATCACAGAGGCAGCGTCGAATCCGGTGTCACCCAACGGTCAGTACCAGGGCTTAGGGAAGACGCTCCCTCCTCACTCTTTGTCAGCTCCTGCTGAGCTCAGCTCTGCTCCTTGGGATGAAGAGTGTGAAGGAACAAGGACCAGTGAAACCAAAGAACCAACAGAGGGAGATCTGCTAGTCATCACTTAGCATAATTCCTGTCTCTCCATCGCTGGCAGGGGGCCAGGACCTTCTGAGAGCCTCGTCATTGTTTCTGTCCTTCATGTGTTGCCTCACTGGTGCAACATGAAACTCTTCCATTTTAGACAATTGCCATCAAATGCAAAACAGACAGCTCCCCCTGCAAGTGACAGCTCAAGAATGTTCAGTGAAGGCTATGTTTGTATCTGTTGCTATGGAAACAAAGTCCTGGTCCTGCTGTTTCTTAAGGTGAGAGGCCCCACAACACCTCCAGCTGTACAAGTGAAGCATGCGCATTCCTCCCAAATAGGACATACAGAAATGTTGTGCTCTCTTAATGTCGACCTTTAACTAAAGCAATTACAAATATCGATCTTCACGGTGCATACTGTGGGAGTTTGACAGTCGTCTGCGTTGGTCTGCTGCCAGTTATAAACACTGACACATCAGCATTTGAGAACGCTCATTGAAAACTTAGAAAAGTCACCTCAAAGTTATGTCAATTATGATGAGTTACATTAATTTCAGTAACTGAAATTGTTGCACTACTATTGCATTTTATACGGGAACTTGTACTTGGAACTAATTACGTTTCTTCAGTAGCGTTCCCTCTGTTGACATGGATTAGTTAATGGAACGACACCAGATGTTTGTGATCCTCTGATTATTTGTACTGTATGTTACTGAAGGCAGACACAAAGATGTAGTTTGTGGGATGCACAGTTAAGATGTTCAGTACTTTTTAAGGATGGAAATGTACAATCAACAGGTTGTAAATTGCTGCTGGCATTGTGTTACTGCATAAAGCACAGACATGTTAATTAGTGCTGCAGAGCGAATTACTCTACAAGCTACATCTGTAATATTCTAGGATCAAATGCTCTCCTTGATATTAGCCTTTATTGTGGAGGGACTTCACAGATTCCACACTAAGCCATGTATTAGATCTTCCAGGTGTCTTTTTTCCGTTGTGACTTACATTTGTGCAGGGGTATGGCCGTTTAACATGTCAGTGTTGTGTGAGTACATAAATGTATCATACTTTCAGCATAATCTGCATCATGCACAGCCCACGCATGTCGTATTGCCTTACATTGTTTTTTGTAAAAAAAAAAGCAGGAAAAAAATGGGAACAGATGTCAACGTTCCACAGTGTAATTCAACTCCTTTGATAGTTTCTGCAATAAAACAGAATAAAGCAGATTTCTTGTACTTAGTAAAAAAAAGTCACATTTATTTCAGGTTGTATGTTGTCACAATGTCGATCCTCCCATCTTCTTATTAAGCGAGAGGCCGGGTACCCGCTGCCTGTACCGCTCTCCAAACATCTGTGGACAATCTAAAATCTCCTAAAAACCTAACTATGCTAGAGTACCTGCAGCAAATTCGTGCAGCCGCAAGGAAAACATACAACATAATTACTTTGATAATTCCTATCCAAGTATGAATTACAAAGCTCTTATGGCACATCTGGCATATGGGTTTATGGGTACAAATTGTTTATAACGTTGAAGCAGTGTTTCATGGGACACCAACATGGGACTGGATCATGTAGACCTCTTTTAGATTTCATGACAGTTCATAATGTATGAAGCTTTAATCAGTTGTGCAGACGGCACAACTTGGAGGTTTAACACACATTTGCCGGTTAAGAACTAGTATTCAGTCCACTGCATTGGGGACGTTTTCTATGTGTGCTGATATAGATATGGTGCTCTCATGAAGCTTCACAGCGAGGCGGAGACAGTCTCCAGCTTGGACTTCCAGAGGTTGCTGCAGCACAACAGCTGCTTGCTTCCAATGAGAGTTTGGGTCCAGGGTGCTGACACTGATATCTTCGTCCAGGTAGATGTCGTACCAGAAGGGAATCGCTGTTATTCTGCCTGCGGACCTAGTCTGGATCTGCGGAACAAAGAAAGCAGATCATTTATTGTAGAACAATTGTCAATGTGAATCACCTTGATGGTCACATTACCACTGAAATTTTTATTCACCATTACTATTTCCTACTATTTCAAATAACGTTTATAAATAATGTCGTACTCGCCAGTGGTATCTGTTATTATTATTTGTGCCAGCAGGGGTCACTGCTGCTTAGCAAAAACCTACATGATTGAGTTGAGGGAAAGGGTTGATGCGCTTGGATGCTCCACATTGCGCTCCTGGACATGAGTGTCAAACCATGTTTTTTCATTCTAGTGCTGCGTTCAGGTCGAACTACAACACCAAGACATGAAATCGTAGGTTTCCGTGAAGGAGACAGATTGTGAATAATTCTATCGATAGCAATCATAGCGTCTTACCTTTACTTCTCTGTCGGTGTAGTTTGCGTTGGCATCCATAAGATTGAGAACAAACAGCTCCACGGACTCACTGAGATGTCGACACTCCAAGGTGGAGAAATCCAGAAACACGTGGACCGGCACCTGAACCACAAACCACGGCACGGTGTCGTTAGTGATTGTTTTACAAAAGGACTTTCAATACAACTGAAATGAACAAAAAACAAGCAGGGCTGTGCTCAAACAATCCAGACATCATTCTGACACACTCCTTTCCTATGAATACATCAGGGATGCTACTGTCTGTATATCATGCTCATAATAGATTGGATTGCACGTTATATCTGAGCAATCTCAAGGTGCTACAGAGCAGGAGAAAAATGAATGCAATTCAAAATAGTTCAGTAATCAACATCATCAATCACTGACTGACTCTTAAGAACCATTTCATTCAAACTAAAACAGAAGCTGCAGAATAAAAGTCACGAGAAAAGAGAGGCAGCAAAGAAAAGTGTCACAGTTTCCGTTACGACAGAACAAAAGAATCTTTCCTCCTCCCTCTGTAGACCTCAGAGCTCTGTGCTGCGCTGTGTACTGATGGACTCAGGTAGGAATGTCCTGGGCTGGGCTGTGCGTTGTGTCTTGTGTGACAGTTTGTGCTAGAAAAGTGCCCTCCGCTGAGGGCTTCAAAGACAACATCTGTTAAAACATACGACCGTCCCGAGAGGGACTGCCAAATTAGAGCGCCAAACAAAACAACTTGTAATTTCCAGACCAAATAAAGAAAAAGAGGGGCAGCACAACAGAAAACATGGCTGCGGATCCTGTTCAATAAAATAAAACCGATCCGGATCCAGCTGGGCTGATGGTCTCAGGTACTTACAGTACATGTGAGTCACATAGAACAAAAATCTCCAGCTAACACATTCACAGCCAACAAACAGTCATTATTCACCATGACGTCAGTAACAGGAAACAGAAAACAGACACAAGATCAAAGTCAAAACAATTGTGCTTAAATTTGAATTTTTATCAATTTATATTCATTTAAAATGAGAATTCCTTTTGGCGTTTAATAATATTAACTGTAGTTTTACTTCTAAATCTGACATTCAGCGTCAAGGTGGCAACTGATATTTGAGCGGTCGTTGGTACTTCAAAAACCTACAACAATGAACTTCTGAGTTCAGCTTTATGCCACTCACAGTGAACTGGTTGATGAAGGGAGCGATATTGAATCCAAGCGTTGGCTCTTGACCCTGGACGGCGCTTTCAAGCAGCAACATGTCGGACTCCACCAGCATCCCGTGCACCACGATCCTCTGGGGGAAGACGCGTCCTCCTTCCTCCAGCAGGCACCTGGCAAAGGAGGCACACGTTCATCGCCTGAATTAAGACACACAACAGTAGATATATCGTTTCTGCCAGGTGACTCAGGCATAGGCATCGATTTCGGTTTGGAAGGGGTACATGTACCCACCACCGCTCTATGTCAAGATTCATTTTTTTGTATATTTTTCAGCAGACGTGTACGTTCTTCACACCCACTATGGGATGACACCCTTCAGGAGAACCAATTACTACTACTGATTAATTACTACCAGTCTTCAATCATCTCTCTCACCTGGCCAGTGAAGCTTTCTCCATCAACTTCTGTCTTATCAGACCACACGTCTCCACGCAGTCCAGGATGATGGCGCTCCACAGTTTCTCCCTGGAGGGCCTCTGCAGCATCCCCTGCTCATCCTCCATGTGGTTCAGCCAGAACTCTAGATGTTGAAGCTGGATGTTATTGGCGCGCGCCAGCCTCTTTAGCACCTCCTGTTGCCTGTTCTTTTCCACAGAGCTGTAGGCTTTTACGTGCCCTAGGCTGGCAGCAATGAGGGAAAGCAACGAGAAGCCCTCCGACACATCCAGCACATAGTGCAGGTCCGCGCAGTCAGTAGAGTTAACAGGGTCGGACTGAACAGCTGATCCTAGATGATGCTTTTGGCCCGTCTCCTTCAACTGGGTAATGAGTTTGGCTAGTGCGTCGCAAAAACTGAGATGGTAGTCAGAATTGTTCAAGAGCGCCACTTCGGAGCATTCCAGCAGACAGGTGTCGTCCGTTTGTCTTTGATCGGTCTGCAGACATGCTAGCGCGCTGCAGAGTTCTGCCTCTGGGTTGGAAGTGGGGTTCCCAGAGCAGTGAAGCTCCAGGCCCTCTTCAAGAAGGATTTCCTGCCCGTCTCTCACCACAGCAACACTGCGGAGCCTCAGGTAGGCATCTCGGCAGGAGACCTCAACCACCAGCTCGTCACCAGGCTTCAGGACAAAACCTGGGGGGGAAACAAACACCAGACTGATTTTACCAGATCGATGTGGGTGGGTGTCAAATCTCATCACTCGCATTGGCGATGACCAAACTGTGTCAGTGTCACGGATGATGACAACAGAAGTTGTGTTCAGTTTGTGTCAGAATTCTTCCCTGATTTACATAAACGGCGACATTGAAGTGTTTCTGTTTCTTTTAGTTGGAAACAAAGAAAAAAAAGCAAATTGTGGATCCAAACCTTCATAAAGCCCAATAGAGGGATTTAAGAGTTCCAAACCTGACTGTATTCAGTCGGCAGACATGTACGCTCCTCACACCCACTATGGGCTGAAGCGCTTCAGGAGAACCAGTTACTAATAATTATTATATTAGGAAAATAGTATGCAAACATACTATTATCTTAGTTACTATTTGTCACTTGATCTCAATTTCAAGATTTTACATAAGATCTGATCCATTGTTGGTTTTGTTCTGGATTAAAACTCCATAAAAAACATTAACATTGCTCTTCCTGTGTCCTTATTCTAATTTGAATCATGCTAATATTTAAATGTGAGAGAATGGAGGGTGGGAAAGCAGGGGGTGAGGAAAGAGGACGAGGGAGGTGAGGTAGCGTGAGGAATCCCTACAGGGAGAAGTGGGGGCGGGCAGAGGGGATTCCTGCAGGAATAACATCTGTTCCTGTCTTCAAGTTGGCACACGGATCATCAGAGGCATTTGGGAAAAATGCATATTAATCGCCTATAAGAATTTCATGAACACTAAAGAGTGTCACAGGCGATCGTGGCACACATGTCACAGCGGTCCGGAAAACGGATGTCGGCGATCACCGGGAACGTTGGGGGATCCCTTGATGCTGCCTCTGCCGGTTAGTGGTGCGGTGAAAAGCTGTCTGAAAGCTGAAGCGCTGTGATGCCAACTGGAACATGTCACTGTGCGTCTGTGGTTACGGCGTTCAAAGGAACGTCCCCTCAGGAAGCCGTGACAACCTGAATGTAATGCTTCAGCATCTCTGTGCTGCTCCGCACACATCCAGCGCCCTCATCTGACCTGACAGGGGAACGCATGAATAATGGGAGCAGAGGACACACACCGAGCAGTAGACACGTACATTGGAACACATTCATCCGTACACCCATCTCCTAGCTCTTGGGGACCAATCCCAGGGAGGCCGGCTCATCCTGCACTGGTCGCCAGTCAATCGCAGGACTGACACACACACACACACACAAAAAACGTGAGGCGTCTCCCCATGTGTCGGCTGCATCTCACCCCTGGAGCTGTGGTTCGGGTAGATGGCCTGCTCCCAGCAGGTGTCCTCCTGGGGACCAGTGGACAGACTGTTCTCCTCGTCCAGGTGCAGCTGGAACCACACAGCCAGAGCGTCCAGCTCCCCCTCCTCCAAGACAGGCAGGTGGATCCGCTGCACCTCCCTGGAGCTCAGCCCCTCCAGCTCCTACAGACGACGAGCACAGGACAGCTGATAATCAATGAGGAAACAAACATTCTTACCGGTTTCTAATTACCACAGTCCAAAACTTTTTAGTGTTTAGTGTTTTTTCCTCATCAAATGTCCAGTCGTTTTTAACACTGACAGCTGCGCTCTGTGGAGGGTGGTTTGCTTCACACAAAGTGCCTTAAAAATGTTTAACACACTTCCGTGTTCATTAACCCACTCATACCATGGTCATTTGCTTAAGAAACAGAACTGGGATCATTTCTTTATGTTTTCTTGTACTATCCAGCCCCAGCTCCTGGTGCTTGTTTTCCTCTTCAAATGTCCAGTGTTTGTTACCACTGACCATTGATCAACACAGAAAAGAGCATTCACCCAGACCATAGTATGACTCGTTTTATTTTTCTGTGTGCCTTAATGTGTGTAAATATTTGTGTCTATTTTATTTCAATATGTGCCTCTACACATTTTTTTGTGTGTGTGCTTTTGAGCTGTGAGTCACAGTTAATCAGAGTTTGATTATATTGTCTCATGACAAAAGAGACTCTTATTTAAAGAAGGGAAGATGTGGTTGCAATCCCCAATGTGACCACTTGATGTCACTAGATCATCCTCACTGCCGACAGATGGCTTCTCAGTGAACATCAACAAAAGCTCCCCAGTTGCCCAGTTGGTCAAACAAACACACATCTACCAGGTGTGATGATGAATCAGACTCCCTGAGGGCCCCTGAGCCACTGATGCACAGTATCTGAGCTCGTTACGTCCATTCATTATTCCCTTGGTGACATACGTATAACACAAGTATACAGTGAAAGTATGGAATGTTAAACCTCAAAAACCATTCATGTGGTCTAATTAAGCTTTGGTTGAACAAAAAGCCTGGATAGAAATGTTCTGCTCACCTGCACGCTGTTAAAATCAATGTTAAGAGCTGTGAACGGGTCTGTGAGGGGTTTGTATCCTCCTGGCAGTCTGCTGAGTCGCTCTGTGGTGTAAGGCTCAGTGGCGTCATCAGGCTCCGAGTGGCAGCTCACAGGACTGCGGAGCTCCCCGCCTGCAGCCACGGAGAGACCGCCGACCTCTGACACACAGAGCCTGCACAAACACAAACAGCATCCTTATGTTGCAGGCTGACACTTCCTGTGCTTCAGGCAGCTGAAAGGTTTATCCTCCTGCCCCAAAGAGGATCGGAGGCTTTCACGCCACCTCTCCCCGGGTTAATCAAAGGTCCTGTTACCTGTTATGCCGGCGGATTTCAAGGCATTCTACCGCCATACTGAACACAGTGGCTCCGGCAGGGATGACCCGACCCGTCGCTGACACCTCCCCGAATTCATTAGCCCCCGTCTGAGAAGGAGGCAGATATACACCACATAAAAGTGTGTCTGTGTGTGTGTATTGAGGGGGGTAAACAACATATACATCAGTATAGGCTCATGTTACTGTTTTTGATTACTGATTTTCTTTTCAGATTTGATAAATACATAAAAACATCATTTCATGGCTTAAAACTTTGAAATTTCTGAATTTATTTCCAACTATTCTGATGGTGACATCATACATGGGAGTCACAGCTCACGGATGCCTCCCGCATCCATGAGCTGCAAACACTTGAACTTATACGGGCGCTTGAGGAGGTCTCCAGGAAAAAGGGGAAATGGTCATTTGACTTTAAGTTCAAGTAGAAGTAATATCATGAAGTACTGTCTTTTGTATTTTGCTCCATGGTTTTACACATTCAACCAAACACCTGCAGACAGTCATCCAGGGACCCCTCATTCTTCGGGGTCCATGGTGTCATTTGTTTCAGTTCATGCGTCTGGCATGAAAACAAACTAACTACTAACTAACTACAACTAACGAACTATTCTCTCTACCACAATCTAAAGCCCGCCGGCCAGAAAATGTCCCTGATCATCTTGTGTCATCTTGGTGGACGTAACCAGTAACTACTACGACTTGTGTTTACCTGTGGCGGCAGCAGGAGGTGGTGCCAGGCGTGGATGAGGCTCTCTATGATGCCCTCTCCAAACAGCCCTGCATCTACAGTCTCTGTCACCACCAGTGACACCCTGACAGACCAACACAAACACCGTAAACACAAGACAGCACATACAGGAAAAAGACGATGGTTCGTGATTTGAGTTGAACCTTTGTGGGATATCCTTTGGCACTTCCATCTCCAAAGACTTCATGTGGAGGATTTTGATGCTGCCATCCATTCCGTTTGCCGCCACCACCTCACAGGCCAGTTCGTACATGGTCTTGGACAGCTCGCAGGCGTATACGTCAGCAGCCCCTGCCTTCTTAGCACACATGCTTTAATGGAGAGAAGCAGGAGGTCAGAACAACAGCATGAAACATGAAACACAACTTGTAAGAAATAAACCACCATGAAAGGTCGATTTCATGCGGATAAGCACCGAGCATGGAAATCCAGACGCAACACCAGCAAATTTAGGCTTGGGGCTGGCAACGAGCAGTTGAAGCTCAGTTGAAGCACTTTAGCCCCAAAATCCAGGAATCCAATCACATCGGTCTATGAGTGTGTAGGCGGGCTCAGGGCCGGGCCCCGTAAGCATCTGTGGGCGGGGCTTGACCGGCTGATGACAGTGCTACGCCATGGCAGTGATTATGTACGTAACAAAGATGGCTGCGTCTGATGAAGAGCAGGAACTTCTTCCACTCGTCTCCAAAACAAACGTCTGCCAGTGACTTGTTTCCTTCGCTCTGACAACACAATCCTGTTTGTTGCTCTGACTGGTCGTAGCTCTGTCCAGTTGCGTCCGGTGGTATTTGGATTACACTCGCTGCCAGAACCTACATCATCCTAGATGTGGGTCCCTGTTCTCCAGGTTAATAACCACAACGTTCTAACACAACTAGAACACAAACGAAACGTCTGATGTAAAATATCTCACCCGAGGATCCCGGTGCCAGTCCCTATGTCAAGTACAGTGTTGCAGCCGCTCTGAACGGCCTTTTGAATGGCTTGCTGGTACTTTCGGTTCCTCCCGTGGTCGTTGAGCATCAAGAAGTGCCAGCGCTCCACCAGCCAGTTGGCAACACGGTAGAAGTTCTCTCTGGCTTCGGGGTAGTCCGGCCGCAGCTTCAGGGCTTTGTGGAAGTGACCTGCAGCCTCATCCCTGAATCCCATTCTGGACGATTCAAACGGAAAAAAGGAAATGTTCCAAATGTTTTCTGAAAAGGTCATTCTGAATGTGGATCTACACACAGAGAGAGGAGCAAATACCTGAACAGGTGTTCGCCCATGCTGTTCAGAATGACCTCATCAGCTGGGAACAGTTCCAGCGCTTGTTCATAACAGTCAAATAGGTCCTGGATGCGGCCGGCAGAGTCCAGCTCTTCTGCCCATTTGAACAGAGTGAACCTGAAGGACTCCTGCAAGATTTATTTCAATTATCAACGACTACTTAGTGCCACAAATACAGTCTGCGTGTATTGATACACTAGAAAAAACATACATGCAGACCTGGATTAATGCTGATGAGCTAAAAAGTTTGGCAAGACACATGTAGTTTTTAACCATTACCTTCGCAAAGTCCTTAAACACTGGTGCAAGGTTGAGGACCAGGAGGTAGTGCACAAATGCAGTTCCATAATCTTGGTTGAACAAACACTGCTGGGCGCTTTCCAGAGAACTGGACACCAGCTCGTTCCTGGCAGAGTCCTCTCTGTGGCGTCTTCGGGTCCTCCTGCCGTGCTTTGGCCTTGCACTGGCATTCGGCATCCTCTGCAGAAATATTACATAGATAAGACAGATATATAGATAAACAGATGGATGAAATAACAAATACAAGTGTCTCTTCTTAGACACAAGAAGTTTGGGAGAAGATGCCTGTAAGAAACCATAAAGTTTAAGACCACTGAGAAAAACTACAGAAATCAGTCTTAAAATGATGATCCAACAACAACGGCAACAATCGACCCGTGTTTTCTGTCAAAAATAAACGCAGGATAGTCCATACTGGTGTGTGTGGTATTAAAATGATCATAATACATCATCTCTTCATTTGATATTTTCCTGGGGAATTGGCTCGTTCACGCGCGCGCGCAGAAAGAGAGAGAGAGAGAGAAAGAGAAACACAGAATTAACATTTCAGTCACAATCAATCACCAATAATTTCGCTGGAAGCCGGTGTGACTTACAGCAGCTGGTGATCTCAGGCTGGAGAAGAGAAGACTTCAGCGGTCAAACACAAACGTCGCGGTTTGATTCGTAACTCGTCAGCTCCTCACAACGGAAGGAGACATGTTAATGTGGTACAAATCCCTTCTGAAGGTCGCTAAAACTGGTTAAAAGGGTTTAACAAAACAGCAAAACAGTGCATGTTCACGCCATAATGCGAGGCTGCTACATTTTCATCAACAGTCGCAATCTATGGACGCAATAACCGAATCACGTCCGTGAGCAATTCAAACCGGCAAGAAACGCGTCCTAGAAAACAATGGTTCCGCGCTGGTGGCAGCGTTGTTCAAATGTTTTGAAATATTTAAAATACATGTATAAAGGAAACACTGTCAATAATAATTTGTAGATTTGCCCAGACGTTAGACGACAGGGTTGTGGTGTCCAAAAGAATGGAATTAATGGTAAATACAGCGTGGTGCACAAAGCGTTTAAAAGTTCAAGATATTTATCGTAAAGGAAACGTTCCGTTAAACATGAAATCGAGTTGTTTGTTCCCTCGACGGGCCCAGCTGCAGACCCACATGAAAATATCGCTACGAGAGTTTTTCTAGTTTAATTTATTGTGTTACACCTCTCCTCAATTAAAGTACAGCATATTGCTTATGTTCTGCAATATTTTCTGTTCTTAATGTCACCTCAATGAATAAATGTTGGGTTTTTTTTTTTTTTGTTGATATTCATTTAACTTTCAATAGCATTTAACCTGCATTTAATTAACCTGTAGCAGCAAGTCATTGGCAATCAGTCGTTTTCAAGTTTTGATCGGAAACTAACGTGTTTACAGGGAGACATACAGTATGTGCAAAGGTTTTGGGCAGGGGTGGGTGTAATTCTGTAAAGTAAGAATGCTGTTCATTTACTGCAGATTTTGTTATTTGATGAATAAATACATAATTTATTTTGCATTCATATTACACAGGAATGGATGTTATATTCGTATTTCCACATTTGCTTCAAACGTTCCCCGGTCCCAACTAACTAATCCATGAAGGGAGAAGGAGACTGTTCTGTTACCAACCCCTCACCCCCCCCCCAGCTTCATTCAACACCGGGGCGACCGGGGTATTCAGTGTTTACCGTTGATTGTAGTGGTCATCGAATGAAGCAATCAGCGATCAGTACTTAACCACTTCATCAACTGTATCTGAAAAAAAAAAACTGAAAATGTGTTCATTCATTCATTCAATGTTCATTTGAGTGACATCTAGTGGCGAAATAGGATCCACCAAAGACATTTATATGGAATGAGTGTTGACTTGGATTTGTGTGAATGATATACGTTTTTTTTTTTTTCCTTTCTTTTTTTTTTGTAAAGACTGACTGATTGGCCACTTGATTCTCTAAACATATTTAGTGTAGTAGACGGTGACATGATGGCAGGGTGTCACTGTGTACATGGGATTCAAAGGTTTTTATTGAGAAGCACTATTTCTGTACTGTTTTTAAGCCGGTTTCTTTCTTTCTTTCTTTTTTTCTTTTTAGCTGACAGGGTTTCCGGATTTTGACAACACACGCTCACATTGCACCGATGAGGCTGGTGCACACACAGTACATGTCGGTTCACTAGAGAATAATAGTATCGGCTGCTGAGAACCAGTCCCGGGATTCACTCAGGCGACCGAAGCAGTTACATGAGTTTTCGCGCATCAAAGATTTGAAAGAGTGCTTCAGGTGAAATGTCGCTCTGATTAGAACTGGCTTTCAAATGGACATGTAAAACTTCTTATGCATTTCCTGTAGCCACTGGCTATGTCACGGACCGGTCAGCAAAAGCGAAGGCGGAAGTAAAAGTAAGGAACCATCTTAATTTGACTAGATAGTCTCTGGTAGAACTTTTTGCTACACGCATGCAGATGTCAGTGAGTTTCTCAATCTGTCACTTTGCTAGGTGGGGTACTTCTGATGGAGGAAGGAGCAACTGGTTGCAGCCACGACTGACATTCTGACAACTCCATTGAACCGACGTCCGATGAACGCTCCACCCGACAGCACATTGCTATCACCTATTAACCGTTATACCTGGTAGCTACGCCTCTTTATTTGACAAGCGAGGAACAACACCCGTCCGCCCATGTCACAAGTTACCATGCTAACCGCCGCTAGCCGCTGCTACTGGACGTAGCTATGCTTTCTCTGCTGAATCTACGAGCGACAGAAGTAACGTTTAGACTGTAAAGACTTGGTTTTGCCTCAAAGAAAACTCTGTTTAATCATACTTCGGACAGAAAGCTGAGCAGTCAGTCGGTCTCAGACATGGGACTGCACCCGCTGGAGTTCAGTGAATGCTATCTGGACAGCCCCTGCTTCAGGGAGAAGATCAAGGCGCACGAAGCGGAGTTGGACAAAACCAACAGGTTTATTAAGGAGCTGTACAAAGATGGAAAGAACCTCATCAATGCGACGAAACGTGAGTGAATGTGCCTCATTGAACCTGGAACTTCTTTCCTAGTTCCATCGGCTTTCAGGGTAACGGGGGCAGTTTGAACAAGACAGTAGGTGACAGAGGACGTTGACGCGTTTCGCTCTTTAACGTTTCATTTTCCAGAACGTCTCAAATCTCTGAGTTGCTTTACAAAAACTCCTCTTTTTGTCCACAAAGTCACAAGTTGGACGTCAACACATAGAAATGGACAAACATCTACACAGAATGCCTCCACAATGTGTTAGATTGACTGATTTTCTTGATGGTAAACACAAAGGGCAGATCCATATAACACCCTAAAACTGTACATTATAAAATGCCAGACAAAAAAAAAAAAAAGGTAAGTTCTGTGCCCTGATGCCAACTCCCAGAACGCTCCATGATTATTGTTGTGTAATATCCTTGTCACTAATCACTAATATGCCTTTGTATTGACTTGTGGGCTTCAGGCCCTGTTTGCTCAATGTGCTGGAAACCATGTTTCGCTCTGAAACCTTCAGACAGAGGAACTTGTTTGCCATCATGTCAGATGTGCTCAGCCTGCAAACGGATGGTGATTCTTGTACACACACATCCTGGAAGGTACGGCATCTTCTGGATGGGATTAGCAGAAATATCTGTCATTATTACTCATTGGGGTGGTGATGAGTATGTTGACAGAAATGTCACAAATTCGTCACTCAGGTTGCCAATTCCTGGTGAACGGTGGTTACCAGTCGTTAACAGTGTGTTTTAAAGAGTTGTTTTGTGTGTGTGTGTGTGTGTGTGTGTGTGTGTCATAACACAGCAGTAGTTCATTATGCTCATTGACCTAAAAATGACCAGGCACAATGATATGGATTTTAACTCCATTAGCCCGTGGGCAAATTTGTATGTGCTGCAACATAAAACTAACTGGTTGGTGTGGCAACCACACTGGTTGAGTCCTGGAAGCCATCTTGACATTGCAGCTTTTTGCAAACTGGATGTAAAAGTAAATGAACGGAGTGAGAACGTCTTAAGGATTTCGTAGTGGTCCTGCAGTGTTTGAATGATGCATTCACAGTGGAAAACTTTCTGCTCAGTGTTTTTGCCTTCAGTTAACCCAGGTTGTCAGTCACCAGGCAGGATTTCTGTGTTTGTCTTAGAGCCAGTTTTTCTTTGTTCAACTCTCCTACCCAGTGTACCTTAATAATATTGCCAGTCTCTCTTCCATTCCGTCACCCTGTAAGTTATTGTCATACCAGCTTGTGTACCGCTGGCAGCATCAGTGGCTGACACATACCAGGCTGATATTAAATGTGTATATTGGTCTTTTACACCTATCATGTGAAAAAGACAACAACAACTCGTTAGTATTGTACAGTATGTTGACATTCACTCTAGTCTACTGTGATGAACTGCAGCTCGTGTTAGTCAAGCAATAGAGTTAAAAACACTGAGAGGAGATGGGATTCTAGAAAAATCCATATACAATATCTAAACTGTCCCACCAGTGTATTGATCAACCAAACCTACATGACATTTTAAGACAGACACTGATTATTGAAGTGAAAATGTCTTTGATTACCAATATGGGGACTGGTCATGTGACTTTTTGAGTGGCCTGCGCAGACCCTTTCTGTGTGGATTGTCGGTGAATATAAATTTTACATATCAAATATTGTCTTTCTTTAAGAAGAATAAATAAGAAATATAGCAAATGCATTAAAACCACCATTGTGCAGATACCTGTTTTTTTCCCTCAAATACATCTTTGGCATGCCTGTGTTATTTGCATACCTGTGGTTTATTGTACCTGCTATCTTGAGCTGGTCCTTTTCTGACCTCTGTTTTTCACACGTCCTTGATACATTTTACAGGTATTAATATGTGTAAAAGTGGAGCACGTGTTTTTCAATAAATGATGTGTGCTTGAAGGGGGCTGCTTTGTCTCCTTACACGTCAATTGAAAAAAAAAAAAAAGGTAACACCTTCGCGTAGCAGCTTGTGTTCCATTGACCTGTGCCTTTTCAGGGGTTACATGTCACGTTCTCCCAACTCAGTTGCATCAACTTACCAGGACGACCGCCACAGCGCAACTGTGGTCCTCAGAGTTACTCTCAGATGAGATGTTATTGATGGAGTAAACTGATACACCACGATCCCATTTCAGTCTTGTAAGTCAGGCCTCATGTGCCTGTAGCTGAACTATAGAACACAGCTGTTTTGGTCTTGATTCAGTTTACGTCCATCATAAAGTGTTAACGCTCAGTCAGCTTGTGCCTAAGTAATTCTGTCAAATGTTCCAGCAGGGAGTCCTGGAACGTTAGCTGTTATAGACTTTGAAGATTCTCAGTGATCATGTGGTTTGCAAGAATGAAATATCATCTGACCTCCAACTAATGTATGACATTAGGAGTACTGTAGCATTTAGAGACATAAAGGCTTAAAACAGAACACCTGTCTTCACAGTCAGGGTGACAGAAAGGAGTCTGGGCTGAGGATCTGTCAGCTGTTTATGAATAATCTCACATATTTAAGTTCTAAAATGCTTCTATTGTGCCCATGTATTCTCCTCACAAAAGTCTCAGAAGGATGTTACCAAATGTAAAAAGGTGAAACTAGTGATCACGGGATGTAATCACGACGTACCGTTTGTATGTCCTGTTACCAATGTAGTCACAAATCGACCGCCTGTCTCCATGTTTTTGGTGTTTGTGGGTCAGGTTTGATCACATGATTGTTCTGTGAGATCCCAGGGATTACTGCAGTGAAGGTTAAGAGTGTGGTCCTCTGTCTTAAATAAATTGTCTGATATTTTCAATAATTTAAATTGCTATTAGAAATGTACATTGTCCATCAAATCCAATGATAATTTTTCACCGTGGTGTGTTCAGACCTGGTGTGTGTTTTTACACTGTTGTCAGTTTGTGTCTCTGACCACCAACCAACACTGTCACAGTCATCTATCAGCTATCAAACATTCTCAAATGAGAGCATTCCCACCTGTACTTGGATCTGCCCCAAAGGTCTGGTGAATATATATATATATTTTTTTGTTTTTTTCCTGTGTGTGTAATTCTGCCAACACAGACAGATACACGCCGAGGATAAAACCCCATCTTCTTGGAGCGGTGTTTTAATCTGTTGTCTGTCAGAATCTCCCTGCTCTCCTCGTCATACAAATCCAAGAAAATAGCTCAGCAGCTTTTTTGTTCTGCACTGTTTGTGGAGTGCTGCTTTGAAGTAGATAGAGTAGTTGAGCTAGATAAACATCTGTGCGCAGACGGTTGTTTTTGATGAGTGGAGGTGATTTGGAGAGGCTGAGCTGTGTAATCCTCTTTGTATATAATGCCTGCTATCATCTTCACAGTACAATCTAATTCTGTTGTGATATTCGCAAACCTTTTGCTTTTGAGTGATGAAAATGTTTTACATTTGCCCACAAAGTGACCTGGTGTTTGGAGTATCTGCAGTCCTCTCTCAGCCTCTCAGAAACTCCCCTCACGCCTACAGCTGGGAGGATGTCCCTCCTACGGAAAGTCCTTGGCTCAGAGAGGAAACTTTAGCGCGGGACGCCAGGCCAGAGAGCATTGACAGGGAAGTGCCCACTAGAGGAGCAGCAAGCAGATGTGCTTCTGTTTCTCAGGGTTTCCTCCACAGGAACTGTGTCCTGTCTATACCCTCTCAACTACCCGTCACTTTTAGGAAACCTGTTCGTTTGCATGGCTGGAAAGAGTGACGTCTCTCTTGTTGGTATTATCTTAGACGTATTCACCAAGCAGCTTCATCAATGTGATCGTGTCTTCTTTTCTACCTCAGAACTGAAGGTCAAACATTGTTTCCACAGCTGGACTTCCTCTGGTGAACCGGTTGGCTCATAAAAGATAAATTGTGTATCTTTTTATTTACCACTAATGGTTGCTCTGTGAGAACAGCCATGGGTGTGCTTCTTCTCTGTGGCAGACAGGTTTAAGAGTAGCCTGGCCTGAATGTGCTTCGCTGCTCTGTGTAATACATGACCGATTCTGCCAAAGAGACACATCATAATCTTTCATTAAAAACGCATTAGATCCAGATGTGAAGTCATGTTGGAGGAGCGCTTTTTCATCTGTTCACAAAGGCCTAGTAAATGTGATAGTTGCTTGATGGGCTGACAGCACTTTGGACCTCCTTGTCCAATGTGGACATCCATGGGAAGCATTGCTGTAACTTTTTAATAGCAGAGTAATAACAGCCTTTATTGACTTGTGTAACCTCATTCTACACACGTGTTTTGAGAATCAGGAAGTCATGTTGGAAGTAATGTGTGCTTCGTGGCCAGGGAACCACAGGGACACACATCACTGGACACGGATGGGTGGGCAGGCTCTGTGGAAGGGCAAAGGTGGGAGCGGAGTGGAGTGTAGCGGTGTTTTGGACTGGAAAAGATGGGAGAGTGGAACAGGAAGGACTGTGGAAAGGCACAGCATGTAAATGCTGGCTGCTCTGTGAGGGCCCAGAGCTCTGACCTAAGTGGCACATCTGATGAGAGTGTAGAAATCATAACAAACAACACTCCAGCAGGCGCCAGCAAATACACTGTGGACATCTTCACAATTAAACTTTGACACATGGATTCCGTTTGCTTCAGGGAGATCTTGTGTTGCCAGAACACATTATTTTAGATTTATATTCTGTATGTATGCATGTTAATATCTCCTGTAAGTGGGAAACAATCTCATGTAATTGATGTACTTTACTATGTAATTGGCTGTTCCATACCCCAATGAGCTGCCAGTGATTTGGACATGTGACAAAAAGAAGATTGTCATTTTTCTACAGTAAACTCACTCAGTAACCGTTTTTAAATCTCTTGTTACTTTTTATTCTGGTTGTGTTTGAGAGCAGTCTGATCTTTAGTGTTCAACAATAACTAGAGCCCTGCGATTCAGCACCGTCTCCATTGTGTTCACTTTGTTTTTAGTACCACTCTTCTGAATAGGGGCACCGATGTTTATGTGACACAGCCCGACTGTTTTTCACATTTTCCCTGCTGGAGAAAAAATGTGCCTGTAATATCAGATAGATGTAAGGTGGGGACGGTTACTCATAGTATGAAGCCCGTAGACTTGGATCTCTGGTTTTCTGTAGAGAAACTAGCCAGGTTTGACAGTTTCCAGGTTTACTTTGAGATTCCTTGCTTTAAAAGGCAAAAAGCAGACAGAGCCATGAACTCTTGTGTGACCTAACGTATGTGTGTGTGTGTGTGTTTCTGTCTTGTGATAGTTCTCTCCTGTAGGACACAAGCTTTCATTTTAATCTGATCTGCAGGTGATCCATCCAATCATGATTGTATCTTTCAGTGATTGTAGCCCACTGATCTTTGCTGTTATAAATTGAATTGATACTGCACAGGGACACGAGTGCTGTCTGTTCTTTTCTTCCTCTGAATGTTGCCTGGTGTTGATTAATGCTGGAGCCTCATGCAGAGGGGTAACATGAATTCTTCATGTTTTATGTAATGAAGTCTACACAGCTTGGCCTCGTATCCGCCCATATTCACTGTCCACCCGACAAAACATTAAACATGCATGCAGCTTGTGTAATCAGATTGTGGATGGACGTTAAGGGCACCATTCTCCCATATGTTTCCAATAACCTAACCACAAATCTGTTTAGTGGCATCAATGTTCTGAAAGTAATTGTCCACAGCGATCCTGTCTTTGTAGAAATGCACACAGAGAACGCAGACCTACTACAATAACGTATCTCTGTATTATAAGCTACTCCTCAGCTGAAACTACCTCGGACACTTGGATGCATTCGTACAAGTGTTAGAGTAGTATTAGTAGAAATATGCCTAATCTTTTTTGTTATAAAGGACCATATGATGTGACCAATCCTTAAGTGCTAATAATACTAATGATATGTATCACATTTTCACATTAGAACCACCAAGGGACAACATCACCATAATCACACACACATGAAATCACACCAGAGATGTAGCCTACTGCTCGCATGTCTTGTCTGAGAAGTCTTTGTTTTATTGAGAATATTGGTTGATATGTTTATTTGAGCTGTTTTGAATGACAGTGACAGATTTTACAGAATCCTCCTCCATTCAGAGTTCAACTCAGGAGTGGTTAGTATTTGTGTCATCCTGATGAAATACCAGATAACAGGAAAAGGGCAGACCTACACCAACACTAATTGAAAACAGAACAGCATTTTTAGCCCATTGGCCTCAAAATGAAATGATTTTTTTCCTCCCGGCAATGCAACATGCGTAATCCTGCTAATAAATAGACAAACCAACACTGGCAGAGACGTAAACGTCTCAGTGAGGTGCAAAGTTCTCTCATATTGTAGTCCACTTTGGTTTTAGGTATATTTGTTTATCACATGGCTTTAGCACATATTCTCCAAAACATAGTGTGTGACATTTTATAGAGTAGTAAAAAGTGCCCCCTGACCAGAGCTTGTACACTTCCTGAATGACATTTTTCTACAAATGTGTCATTGGAGCTCTGACCATACGTCACAGAACATTGTGTATTTCAACCTTTTTCTTTTTTCAGGCATGTTTAAGGTCATGTAATGTTCTGAAAACATTTTCAACCTTCTTGGGATAAAGCTGAAGTTTGTATATGACATATTTAGATTGCTTTCCTTGGCACAAGCTCTATCCCTCCTGTTGCAGTTGGCCCTGATGGTGTTGGTGGAGTAAAACCTGCTGACAGACAAATGAACAAACATGTGGGTGGAAACATTGACAGAGATGACACACAAAACACAAAATCTGTCTCATCAGACATTTATTATTTTGTAAGTAATTTCTCTGAAATGCTCAGCTGTAAAGATTATATACAAAGGTGTCTGTCGGTATGGTAAGACAACACTGAAAACACTGTCTGTTGTGATGATAATACTTGGTCAGTCAACAGAGGTCTATGAGTAAGACTTACCATTCTAGATTTAGTAGAGGTACCAAGAGCCAGATCCACTGACAGCGCCTGTGTACTCCTTGTTTGCAGCCAATGCAAAATAACAGCGATTTGTTTCCCTGGAGTGACAAGAGTCACCTTTTATGGACTTGCACACCCTGGTCAAGATTCCTTCTCTGTGTGGTTTAGATTCCTGGTAGATATACAGTTGCACTGTTCCATGCTCAGTTGTTTGCTCCCTGTAATGTCCAAAGCAAGCAACTGTGCCAGACAACCAACCTGCAACGATTTTAGTCTTTCTGTTGTCTGTGTTTTGAGTGTGTTATTGCTGGGTGAGTGAAATTCTTAAATTGAGAGAGTGACTGGCAGTACATAAGGTGGTCTTGGTTTCCTGTTGTCTGATCACATATTGTACAAACACATCAGGACACGTGTGTGGTTGGCCTATATTTCCTTTGAGATGAAACAGCAGTTTGAAATAAATTACTGAAGCAGAAGATATGCCCTTTGTGCCAGACTGAGGCAGAAAACACCTCTCACATGTGTGGGCTTTATAGATTTAATCCATAGCATGTGTACACACACTCCTCAGAGAACCTAGAGTGTGTGAAGATCACCACGTACAGACATTAACAAGAAAAACACCTCAGATCAAGAAAGCAAAAAATGAACGTGACATTTTACCATAATCCAAGGACATGACAGTCTTGACTATTGACAGACATGACAGCACTGAGCTCTAGATGGACACTTGGCAGCGTACACAACAGTTTATTTAAGATGTCTGTTGCATGTCACCGCTGCCCTTTGTCTCATTCATTTCCATTGTCATAAAAAACTTGAGTTGGACAGTGGACTTCTGTAAAAATTAAGATTAACCTGTGAAATATTTATATTTCTGTTCTTATAATTCTGTTCTAATTTTACTGCGTGACTTATTCTGTATTGGCATTTATTGTATATATAGGTACCATGCTCCGGGGGGTTATTGTAACATTGTCTTGCTGAACTGTCTCAATGTGTAAAATGAATAATAAATATATAAAATAATAATTATTTATAATAATAAATAAATCAAATTAAATAAATTAAATACAACCCCCCACACACACAAACACACACACTCACATTTTAGCATTAGCCTGCTGTACTGGTCTGGTTTGATAGCAACCGCAATTAGCATGTGAGTACCAGTGCAAACGTGTGTTGACATCCATGATAGCTAATCATTGCATGTTAACTTGGTGATGGTCACATTTTACAAAACATGGCCATTTGAACTACTGAACAGCAAGTAATCTCATTAAACAACCAGCTAAGATCAGAATTATTTTAGATTTTGGAGAGGGGTGTGGCACCTGCAGGTCAACCATAGGTCAACTTGTGTCAAAACCTAGCCCTTGCCCTAAACCCATGCATTCAGACTCGTTCTGATATTTAGGATAGTCCATGTCAATGATAACTGAGAACAACTGAGAATTCGGCTGATATCTGCTCTGGATAAACATAAATCCATTCCTGATAGTGCAGCTGACTTAAGAGTTGAATCTCCATTTCGTAGACCTGCAGGCAGAGACTGTCGTCATATATTTTGCAGTCATAAGAACAAACTATATTTACAACTTCAACATTTGACTGCTGCCTGTTTACCTTTGAGGGGTTTCCACTGTCAGTCAGACATTAGTTTGGGTTCTGGTAAGTGAATGGCCTTTTCATTGAAATTCTTTTTTCAAACTAACTGAAAAAAGAAGACACAATCGTTAGTTGTTGTTCTACATTCTTGAGTTAAACTGACTGATTCTAGTATCGCAGTCATTTGTCAAATCTCCACTGTTCCTCCATATACTTCAGTCTTAAAATACCCTTGCCACATGCTCTCATGTGTCCCTTGGTGGCTGCCATAGGTCATGTATCCCGCCTCAGGGAATCTCTTCAGTGTGTGGAAATATATTTTGCTTTGCAAGGGGGGTCCAAAAAGTTAGACTGAAACAGTAATTATCCATTGTGATGTGTGTTCACACAAAGTATAGTCATACTCTTTTTCCCTACTGTTGCAGTTTGTAATAGAATCAGTGCTGCAGATGATTTATAAACCCAGAATAAAGCATTACAGCAGTACTGAAAAAAACTGTGGTAATATCAAAATAGTCATTAAGTAAATATAATGTACCTGGGAGATAGAGAAAATTACATGGTATTGAACAACACTAGGTTATACTGAAAGTTTTTGCAGACTCTTTGGGGTATGGATAAAAAGTTTTAACAACTTATGTGTCTCATTCATGTGTGCGTCAACATGCAAACATATCGTTAGACATAGTTTACTACTTGTACCTGCTCTTCTGTTATGCCAGAGTTTGATGTTCAGCAGGATGTAGCTTTCTAAAGACAAACAGGATGTAGAAGTTTACTATGCTGCATCAGGATGACGGATTTGTTTTTCAAATGGTGCCGTCAAAGAGTAAAATTTAAACGACAAATTGGAATGGAACGTAATTATATTCAACCTTTTAAAACCACTGTTTTGAATTGTTTTTAATTTCCTTTCAGAGCTTGGGATGGCACAGCGAAAGTTTGCCCAGTGCCTCGGAGAGTTTCAGTTTGAGTATATCGGAGATGCAAAGACAGATGATGAGAGATGTATTGGTAAGTGTGGCTTTGCTTCCTCACACGAATTAACCACTGAAGCACTTTACTTTAAATGTTTGTCTATGCTTCTTGCTCTAGCAGAGCAGTATTCAGTGTGTAATAATAATAATCAGAACGTCTTTTGGGCTGTGTGTCTGAGACTGAGACAGACTGGTTACATTTTTTACTGTGTTTGGATTTTTCTTTCCAGATGAGTCTTTGCAAGAGTTCTCCTCATTTCTCAAGAACCTAGAAGACCAAAGAGAGCTAATGGTGAGCACAACCAGTCAGAGCCTGCTCGGACGTCAGGGGAAATACTTGTGTGTGTGTGTGTGTGTGCGTGCGTGCGTGCGTGCGTGCGTGCATGCGTGCGTGCGCTGGGGTATGTGTGCTGGGGTATGTGTGGTAGTATGAACTTGAGTTATTTGACTGAGTGCATATGTTTCTGTGTGTGCTTTCTCTTTGTGTATTGAAGAGCCTACATGTATTATTGACTTTGTTTGGTCCTCAGATTGTGTTTATTAATGTCCTAATCTGTCATGTCCCAGAGATCCCAGCAGGCACATGTACAATTCTCCAGTATGCAGTGCAGACACAGTGTCCAGAAGGCAGAGAATAACGATTTCTTACAGTGGGTGGATATATAGTGACAGTTCCACCCCTAAAGTGCGTCTAAGGGTCACTGTTTCAGCACCTGCCTGGGAGTGGCTGAAGACAACTGGAGTGCATAACAGCTTTATACCAAAGCTTTAAATACATGAAAGATTGCATAACTAGCTATTGGCAACAAGGTCCGTAGTTATATTGCCCATTATGACATCCCAGCATAGAATATAGTTACAGCATCTATCTTTTAAATTTGTGCATTTGCATTATTTGATGTTATGTAAAATGTTGAAGAAGTAGGTCAGCGAGTCTGTTTTTATCCCTCTTCTTTTCACAAGGACGTTCACCTTTCATTGTGCACGACTTTGCATAAACAGCCATTTTCTTGTAATGACTGTTTCTGAGGTTAGGGAGTTGACCCGTCATCAGAAGCTGACTTACTGTTTAAGAGCCAGGGGAAGACCATTATTGTAAACACGTTGCTCAGCACTGTGGGATGACATCACAGTGCGAAGTAAGGAAAAGTGGGATGGGCAAACAGGCACAGACATGTCCTACTGCCAGCACAGAGAAGCCTCAAGCAATGAAGAAACAGATGGACGAGGTTGTGGGTACTTTTAGCAAAATAGTTTATACTGTATCATTTAGTATATTAAGTATCAACCAGTAGTAGCCAGTAGGCCTTTGCTAATAAAACACTACAGGACTGTATGAATTGCCACACAGTCAACTGGAATCAGCACTGTGCAAAAACTGTTGTTATATGTATTAAATGGGTCAAATGGTCCTTTTTCCTAAGCCTCTGTCTGTGTCTTTTTAGATGAGAAACATCACAGAAACATTAATGAAGCCCCTGGAGAAGTTCAGGAAAGAGCACCTCGGCACAGTAAGGGTAGGTTCTTTGTCTCTTTCCAAAATATTTTTTAGTTTCCACCTTCGAGGTGTTGATGCTGATAACGAAGCCACAACACATACAGCTTTGATCCTTTTGTCACTGACAATAATGAAGTGTGTTGTTCTCCTACAATGCTTTTCCTAGGCGGAAAGAAAAAAGTATGAGAAAGAAACTGAGAAGTATTACAGCTCTCTGGAAAAGCTTCTGAATATGTCAGCAAAGAAGAAAGAGCCACAGCTACAGGAGGTATTTGTCTTTAACTTAACTCATTGACATATATGGAATAGTAATCCATATGACAGTAAAACAGATGGATTCTGTGTACTTAAGGAATGTTTTTTTAGGTTCTTCTATTTCACTATATGGTGGCCCACCACAAAGCCGCGTGTGTTTCCACTGATGTGCCTCGCAGAAAAGGTTTCCTGCTTGTTTGCAGAGGAGCTCTGCTTGTCTGCAATCTGTGGAACAATCCATACCACAGCACCAAAACATACAGATTTAACATTGTTGTAACCTAGTTTCCTGTATTCTAGTGTTTGGTAGCTATGTGAAGCGCAAGCATGTTGTGTACACCGTTTACAGAGGGCACTTGGGAGTGTTGAGACTCTGCTCAGTCTGTTCTGTGTGGGATGAAGATCTAAGGTGACAACATAACGTATTATTGCTATCAGGTCTGAAAAGATACAACTCATTCAAAGCTGCAAAGTCATGAACTTCATCAACACTGCATTTCTTTGTTTCAAGTCAAACAAGTTCACCAAACATAAGCAAAGACAAGGAAAACCTCTGTTCAGATTTGGTATTTACATGGCTCCGTTGATCCGAACCAGAGTGTAGTGCTCTAAGTACGAGAGTTGACACCTGGCATTTGAATGCACCCCTTGTGATTGCATCTCCACTCCCCACTCGACAGTTCATGTAAATAAAACAGTATATCCATTTGCAAAGACCAAATATGTCTCTGCTTTTATCCAGTGACATTCAGGCGTGCATTTCCTCTGCCCACACATTTTAAGGTTCACACCTTTTTCAAGGATGTGGCTGAGCATTGCCCCATTAATACCGTTCTAAAACATTCCCACACCATGCCGCTCAGGTGAAGGTGGTATATGTATACCAGAAATCGCACCGACCTGAAACACCAAGCCACCAGGAAAACACAGGGCTGGCTTTGTGAGCGTGCGCCATCCAAGTATGGACGGTCTGCTTTCAGGCTGTAAAACCTATTTTATTCCATCATATTTAACTTAATCGCACTATATTTAAACTGCAGCATAACACAAAGATGGCAGTGGTTCTCCTTCCATGCATCTGTCAGTGATTATAATCATGGTGTGTGTTCTGTGCCTCTTCAGGCAGACATCCAGGTGGAAACCATGAGGCAGCACTTTCAGGAGGAGTCACTGGATTATGTGTGCAAACTGCAAGAGATCCAAGAGAGGAAGAAGTTTGAGTGTGTGGAGCCGGTGAGTGACAGACCCGACTGGAATGTCAGTGCTGACGGGGTTTGTCTTTAAATGAATAATGATGAAGAACAATATAAAATATGTCATATGGGGCTAAGGTTATGTCATTCTGGGCAACAGCTTTACAGTCGAATTTTTCCAGTGTGAAGATAATGTGTGGACCACATTCTCTTTCACTCGCTGAATGTGCTGGAATTTAAATTAAACATGTTATCTGTCTTCCCCTGCATTGTGATCTTTTAGATGCTGGCCTTCTTTCAGACAGTCTTCACATTTTATCACCAGGGCTTCGAGCTCGCCAAGGACTTTGACCATTATAAAAGAGCACTGCAGATCAACATTCAAAATGTAAGCATCTGTCTTTACTTCTTGTACTTGTTTACTGAAGAACCCCTTAAACTAGATTTGTCAATTTAAATGTTTTTATTCACTTCACATTTTTCTACAGTGTCAGTCCCCCTAAATCCCCCCTTTTTGTTTTGTTTTTTCTTGTATATTTCCATTTTCTGTATAATTGTTTTTTCCATGTTTTATGTGAAAGTCCACTGCCACTATGGTCATCATAGAAAATGTGAACTGGTTATCGACTGACTGACTGACTGACCTGCTTAAATAAAGGTTAAATAAAAATAAAATGAACGATACAGCACTGTTTGTTTTCAGTATCCTTTAGTTCTTTGATGTATGATGTATGGGATAATATTTCATATGATGTCATGCTCAAAACAGGGAGGTCTAATTTATAAGCCTGAAATACTGGGGGAAAATTGGGTTTGTTACAGCTGCTCTGAACAGGAATAGAACCATCAGACTGTAGAATGTAGAGCAATTACAAATAAGATCAAACTGTTTAGCTAATTTAGCTAGTGTTAACTGTACAGGTAAAGCAAAGTATAAAAAGCAAGAATATTTTATACTCTCCATTATTAATATTGCAGCCCATCTTTGGTCATCAGATTGTGACGCAGATTGTTTGCCTCCTCTCGCTTGCAGACAAGGAGTCGATTTGAAGGTGCACGGTCAGAAGTGTACGAGCTAATGAAACGGATTAGAGAAACACCTCAAGAATACAGACAGACCAGCCCCATCAGCTGTGAAGGCTACCTCTATGTACAGGAAAAACGTATGTGTGTCAATAAGGTTAATATATAATAATATGATAATACTGCCTAGATTACATCTGTGCTGTTTTCTTGTAGGGCCACCTCCCTTTGGTTCAAGCTGGGTGAAGCGCTACTGCACTTTTGTCAAAGAGCAGAAGATCCTGCACATGGTGACATTTGACCATAGATCTGGAGGGAAGAGTGTGAGTGGTCAGATTCCATGGCATAGTGGTTTATGGATGTTACACACCAACTGCCTTTACTTACTTTCATGTGCTGCCACCTGAATTGTGTATGTCACCAAAACACTAAACACTATGTTTTAAATCTTCTACAGGGTGAGACGGAGTCTGTCACGCTCAAATCCTGCGTCCGCAAAATGACAGACATGCTTGACAGGAGGTTCTGCCTTGACCTCGACATAACAGATCGGTACTCAGATCAGTAACACTGCTTCTAAATTATTTTTGCTGTACAGACTGTACTTACATTTGACATGGAATAAAGAGCAGGATATTATGATCTGGCTTGAAGTGCTTCCCTTGCACAGGATTTGTCACTGAGCTGTGCCCCTCTGTAACTGATATCATGTTTTGTCACACACCCTAACTGCCCTGCCTCTTTTCTGTAGTATTAATAGAAGAGTAATACCCTAGATTTAGTATGGAATTCAAGTTTACACATCCATTCTCCCATTGCTATTGTACATCTCATCTCATACACCACTAGTGTTTAATTCCAAAGTGCAGTTTCTCTTTGCAGTGTGTTTTTGTTTTACTAGTTACTTCTTGTCTTTCAGGCCAGGGACAGTACTCACTGTACAGGCTCTGTCAGAGGATGACCACAAGTTCTGGATGCAGGCCATGGGTGGGAAGGAACCTGTGAGTCAGCTGCCTATCTTATATCATCATCTAGCTCTCACACTTAGCTAATGTTTACCGCATGCTGTTGCACTGACATCAAACTGATGGTTCATATATTGCTCAAAAGAATGGATTTTTATTTTTCACAGATTGGACACTATCTAGGGAGGACCTACTCCAAAGAAAGAGGAAGTAAGAAAAAAATCTGTTAATATATACTGTTGATATGCATTTCAAGCTGAAATAAATGTTTTATATGGGTTTTGTTTCTTCTCCCGCAGTTGACGCCCAGCTTGATGACGTTGGCTTGAATTTTGTGAAGAATTCTATTACTGCTATAGAAACGAGAGGTGAGCTTTGGACATTTAGCACAATTTTTTTATTATTATTTTCAAGTCAGAAATTCAGCACCATTTATGCCAGAGAGTAAATAAATAATTTGAGGTGCAGGTTTCTTCCACGTGAATGCAGTGTCACGATGGGAACACAAGGTGGCAGACTTGCTCCAGAATTGGAGCAAAGGGTTGACAGGCAGGTGCTGCATGCAGTGATGTACTGTGGCAAACCAATCATTGTGTAGCATAATAAGTCTTACTAATTTCCTCTCACATATTTGATGACTTTTCTCTTCACGTGTTTTTCTCATTCCTCCCAACACACCAAAATAATACCAAATGTGTTTTTGATGCATACATATAAATGTACACACACACACACACAGAACTTGGTCATCTTCTGACAGAGCCTGTGCTGGGAGTACTGTCCCTAGCCTGAAAGAGAGCGATTCACATACAAAATCTTTCCTGATGTGTTTTTAAACTGATTCCTGATTCCTGTTGCAGGGACCCCAGGAAGAATAGCGGTAGCTATGCTGCAGCCTACGGGCGTCCACAACACTAACTTCTGTTTTACTTGTGTTACCCTTTATTTGTACCTTTGCAAATCTATTAAGATCAGACATTTTTATTTTTCAGGTATCAATGACCAAGGGCTTTACAGAGTGGTGGGGGTAAGCTCCAAGGTTCAGAAGCTCCTCTCATTGATGATTGGTAAGTTCCAGCTTGTATTTTCTGTCAGCTCTAGAACTCTGACAGCATAGATGAACGATGGCAACAGCTCAAACTGTTTCAGTAAAATATTCATTTATATTCTGCTACACTGTGTCTGACTCTCTGATATTAGTTTGACCCTAATTAAGTGAATGTGCTGACACAACCAATGTGTGTGTCGAGCCAATTTTAGAAAGTTAGACAATCAGCTATGACTCAGCCCATCAGGACCATGTGTCTTGAAAGTGCAACAAGTGCCTGCAAGTATATTTTTTCTTGCTGCTATTGCTTTTTATCCTCCAGACTACCACACAGGTCCCATCCCATCGATGTCCTTCTACATTTTTTTTTTACTTTGCCTTATTAACGTTCAGCTATGACAGCCTCTCATTCACATGGCTGACTCTGTCTGTCAGTTGCCTTTCTCCATTTCCTTTATGCTTCTCACTTTTCCCGAGTCCCTTTCAGCAAAGTCTTTTTCTATATAGTTTGTCCTCTGTCCTTTCCACTGCTCCCTGTCTGCTCCATGGACACCAGCTCGCTTTCAGCTCCGTGTCCCGAATGACAACGCGCTCAGGCAGCCGCCAGCCTGTCTCGCCTTCCTTTCCAAAACCTTCCAGCCTCCCAACCTGCCGACTCATGCTCTAGACTCCATTTACACTCTGCTGTGGTTCTCTAAGTTTTGTAAAATGGAATATAGCGGAATATGGACTATATGGAATGGAATATATGAGATTTCACATACTTGTGTGAACATGGGTGGTCCTGCAGATTTTACTTATTTACATACTATGGATGTTCATAACAAACTCATGGTGTATTTTCACTAACCTGGCTGGTAGGTAACTTTGGTAATTTGGCTGTTCAATAACTGATATGCATGCAGTAGTAGTACCTCTACAAATAAACAAGCGCATTCACAAACATTTCATAAATATCACAGCTCACGGTGTGTGGGCGAACCAAGCTCTAAACCCTGAGGAAAGACTTCGGATCCTCCCACTCCTCCTCCTTTTCATCTCTCACCCACTTACATGGCCAGGTTCCAATCAGAGAGGCCAGTGTCATAGAAAAGGATGCGCCCATCATATTACAGTACAAACAAGGAGAGCTATTGAGAAACTATTGAGTTTCAGGCAGATATACAAGGCAAGGCAGAGATACAAGGAAGAATACTGTAGAAGGGAGCTCCATTCCGTCAGTCAGCGTTTTAGCTCTTTTAGAGGTTTTACTGTTGACGATATTACTGCAGACTGGAGCAACTTCTATGAGATAACATTATAGATCCATTTATTGATCTCCATGAGAAATTCACACTATGTACACAATGTATGCCATACTTGGCTGAGTAAAAAACGACCACGAAAGTACAATATCATACAATCATACATAATAACACACCTAAAACTTTTCAACAATTTTAGGACTCCGATATAGTATAGTATGTACACTCATGGGCCACTTTATTAAGTAAAAGCTTGGACCCCCGTTGCCTTCAGAACTACCTTACAAGGTGTTGGAAACATTCCTCAGTTTGGTCGGCTGCACATCTGTGAGGTGAATGTCCTCCACATCCCAAAGGTGCTCTATTGGTGGAGGACATTGGAGTGAAGTCATTGCCATGTTCAAGAAACCAGTTTGAGATAAGAGCTTTGTAACATGGTGCATTATCCTGCTGGAAGTAGCTGTCAGAGGATGGGTACACTGTGGTCCTAAAGGGATGGACATGGTCATCAACTACTTAGGTAGGCATTAAAACGATGCTCAGTTTGTATTAAGGGGCCCAAAGTGTGCCAAGAAAATATCTCCCACACCAATAACACCACCACCACCAGCCTGACCTGCTTAAGACACGACTGGATGGATGTATGCTTTCATGTTTATGCCAAATTCTTACTTTGCCATGTCGCAGCTGAAATCAAGACAAATCAGACCAGGCAATGTTTACAGTCTGTGTGATCTGTAGCCTCATCAGTGTTCTGTTCTTAACTGGCAGGAGTTTCACCCAGTGTGGTCTTCTGCTGATTATCTTCAAGGTTCAACATGTTGTGCATTCAGCGATGGTAAATGAGTGGTTATTTGAGTTACCGTTGTTGAACCAGCCTGCCCATTCTCCTCTGCATTCAGCTCCTGCCGTGTGATTGGCTGATTAGCTATTTGTGTTAACAAGCAATTGAACCTGTGTATTTAATTAAGTGGCTGGTGAGTGTAGATTACACAATAATGACTTTTGTTGTCTTAATTGACATTATTTATAGAAAAAAGAACTTGAAACGTTCTTGATTATTTAATAGGTTTGGTTCATTTGAATTTCACAAAACATGAATGAAGTGAAAATGGGTCAGCAGGTAGACTTTTGGTGTTCGGCAGTTACAAGCCCATGAAGTTGTGCATGGCTGCTCCTGACTATAAATGCTGTCTCACTCTCTTTCCCTTTTGCCAGCTGGCATCCACCCTGCATATTCTTTTCATTTTGCTACTATTGAACACCTCCACAGCACAAACAAAAGAACTGCACTTTTGAACACGCTGCTGCTTAGGTTTTTTTTTTTTTGTTTTTTTTTTTGTTGCTCGGGCCTGTCTGTGCGAGAGTCGACTGCCCCATTAATCTCAGCTCATACACAGGCACACCTTGTGTCTACAAAAACACTTCCTTTCAGAAGTAGACACCGTTCTCAGTAGCAGACCGTCCACTGTAGCACCCATAAAGACAAAGTTTGCATTGCGACCTCTGTGCATCTGTTGAACTCCAAACACTTCACTGACATTGCACACTTGCACACCCTCTTTAATGCATTAGAGGTAACTTAAGGTGTGACAAAGCCAACGAATTTTCAGCATAACACAGCCGTGAAGTCCCTGTGGAGCCTCTGAAGTAGTGAGGGATTAATTAAACTCGTAATGAGTGTAGAACCAGCACCCCCCTCAGAAGCTGTAACTTCCTTTCATATCCATTGGGGTTCGACTCGACCCCAAAGCTAGGAGCAGTGCTTTTATCCTCACATGTCTAATTACTGTATGTATTTATATCATATTTACACTTTTTAGACTGACCACAAAATCACAGACATTAGCTGCACTGTGTGTGCAAAAATGTATTTTGTTGCTGCTTTGTCTTAATGAATCTTCTGCTGAGGATATTTTTTTATGATTCACTCAGATGAGAAGAACATTGAAGTGGATTTGTCGACCAGTGAGGACTGGGACGTTAAGACAATAACAAGTGCACTCAAACTTTATCTGAGGTAAGAATCATTATAAAACACTATGTACAACACAGTATAAAAGACACATTGCGACTTTGCAGTTATTTGTGGTATTTGCTAAACCTCTGATAATAACATGACATAGATATCTTAATGACCGCAAACCGTTACCAGAACAAGCGGAAGAAGAAAGAAGAGATATTTTAATGTCGAAGACATGGTGGAACTTGCAGGTTTTGGTGAAGAATAAGCACATTTTAAGCCACAGATGTTCTCTGAGAATGTGCCTTTCACTTAAATCTTCAGCAGGGCATTCTGATTTATTTTATAAGCTACTAAGAAAGTTGTCAGCGCTTTGGTGTTTCTTAGCAAATCCGCCCTGACAGAAGAGAACAGCAGTGGTTGATGGCCAGTTTTGTTGAATACACATGTCTCTTTTATGAATATGACAGTTTCAGCATCAGTTTTGACTGCATATGCAACAGCGCGAATGCAGTGACTTTTTCTTCTTTTTTTTAACTAACACCGCACGTGTGTTTACTGTATGTCTGTTCCACATTTCCCAAACCCTATGGAGGTTGATGGGTAGTTGGGTTAAGATTAATAGGTAGTTTGGCTTTAAAAAGCAACAGTTGACTACATTCAGTGCACACACCAGTTGACATTAACATGAATAGGTCCCTTTTTGTCAGATTTCTGTCAACCAGTGTCATGGTTAAAATATGTTTGTTACATTACACAACATTTGAATGGTTCCACATGTTGGTTACAGTGTCTGTTGTATGGCTCTGCAGAAACACAACAATATGCCATCTATATGATCATCTTTATTGCTACTTAAGCGATATTTAAACACAGTGTGCAATCAAAGAGAAGGAGAGAAGAAAAGGAACCACGTTATGTCATCTGTTTTCCATTCCATCTCACAAATCCACTGTGTAGTCAGTCCGAGTTTTCTTTCAGTCAAACTCAATGCTGTCTTCTCTTGTCAGAAAACAAGAAACACAACATGTTCCATGTACATCGGCCCAACTCTTAATTGTGTTCAGTGAAGAATTTCCCATGAACATTCAATCTGTTTAAGACTAAATGCTGCACACTAGATTGTGATGAATGTTTCTGTGACTGGTCTTCTGCGTTGTCCTGCTGTAAAATAAGCTCGGCCCATCTCCTCTGTGTCTTCAAAGACTTAAGTACCTCGGGCCGTGGGCCAGCTACAGTGTGAAAGTACCTTCAGATGAACTTGGTTATCTTAACTCGTGCACCATCTAATTCCATCCCCTGGCCTGGGCACATTTATCATCACTGTTTGCAGAGCCTATAAAACAGTATGCCTGCTATTTCTGTTCCCTCCCACTTACTCCCCCTCCCCCCTTCTCCCTTTCTCTCACTATGTCTCTGAAGGAGCCTTCCGGAGCCATTGATGACCTATGGACTGTACAAAGAGTTCATCAGCCCTGCAAGTGAGTGTGGCCGCCTGCTATGCCACCAACTCTGACAATAAGCAAACATGTGGTAACCATGTCTGAAACAGATGGGACGGTAGTTCTGAAAACACGATGAAATGATGTATATTATGATTATGATTAATTATATGACTCTATGACATTGTCCATTACATTGATTGCATGCCATTTTGGACCGCCGTGGTGCAGCACCCAGCGTATTTTAACGTATTTTTAGATGACTTTACACAGTGAGATATGTTTTAGAAGCGATCTAACTCTTGAACGATGCTCAGGACATGCATTTGTAACAGCAACACATTGAATGTAACTCTCACCTGTGAACATGGTATGTGAATCAAATGTTGAAACAGAATTACCATAAAACAAAAGACGAAACAGAAATATGACTTCCTGTGAATTCTTGTTGACATGTTACAGGTGGTTTTCAGTTGAAGAAGCTTGTGTCTGATTGCTCTCAACTCTGCATATTGCTTCAACCTGTTTTTATTAGTTGGTTAAATATGTGTTAAAATAAGGGAAAGGCTTGATAACAGTTCACTCAACCTCAAGTGGTCAAGTCACCTTGAGCCACAGATGCAGTATATTTTTTTCCCGCCCACGTCGCATCATTTATGTATAAAATATTTTTAAAGCAAGCCAAACTTAAATCTTATTACAACAAGTGCTATAATTGGATCAGGTTGACATTTTTATCAGGCACTCGCAATGCCCTCATAACATGGGGAAAAATGGATTAGAAATTAGTTTTTTTTCTTGATGGATGACAGCATCCATAAGAGGCTTTTTTCCTGTTTAAATCCTTGTCGTTCCCATAGTAATGATATCTTGTGTTTGCGTGTGGGCGGTGAGATGCCCATGTGTGAGTGAAACATTTAAGAGAGGATCCTGGGGTTTTAACACAACCCTTTTATATGCTAGCAGCAGTAACGTAAGCTATCTCCTCTGCCAGAGTCGTGGTCCCTGCTGCCAAATTCACAGTGGTTTCAGACCATATATCACCATTACATGTCTGCTCTTATTTAAACCGGAATGTATCATCCTCTGATTCTCAACCCCTTGTACTTGAGTGTTATAGCCTATAATGTTTGTGTCTTTACAGATTATCTTTATTTGAAGAGTCGTTTAGCCTGTAAATTAAAATATGATAAAAGTAAAAGTAGACTACTTCACTGCTCATTTGGGGTTTCTCTACCCTTCTAACGTCAGATGCATTTTTTTACAAACCTTTTAAATTTGGAGTAGTTTTTGGAAAATGCTCCATCTCAGGTGCTGCTTGCCACCTGAGGAGCACAGCGTCGTCCTAGTAGTTTAATACTAGTGCATGTTTGCCTCTCTGTTTGGACAGAGGGCGGTAGTCCAGAGACTCGCATCCAAGCCGTCCACTGCCTGGTCCACAAACTTCCAGAGAGGAATCGACAAGTCCTCGGGCTATTTATGAAGCATCTGGCCAAGTGAGTGCTCATAGTTTTTGGTCATAGTTCATCCAATCTACACCTCCTCGCTCTCTCAGTTCTCTCTCTGCTCTTCCTGTCTGTCTCCTCATTCTCACTCCACATGCTTTTTCTCTCTCTCTCTTTCACTCCCACTCTCTTCACTCCCCCTTCCCTGCTGTCACTCCATCTATCCTGTCTACCCAGTGGCCGCTGGGTTGTAAATGCCATTGGCATCTTATCATATTCACTTTTTTGTGGGGGCTTTTTCATAGGTCATTTCACTGCATAATTCCGTTTTGTCAAGACGATTCTATAGACAACCTTGCATTTTTGTAGCTGAATAATAGCGACCACTTAAATTACACTCATACTATTACACTGTACACCCATGGACTGACTGATACTGTGTATCACTCCATTGCTGAGGTTAGATTGGGGAAAAAAGATTGAAAGAAATTATAACTAAAATTACAAGGTTTTACCTCAGCAAGCTTTATATAAACTAAATATGAGCAAATTGAGGATAAGTAAATAATCCCTCCTCCCTGAGGCAGTGAAAGTCTGGTGGATCTTATTTCATAGAAACCCACTGCAGTATCAGGCTCTGTTAAAAAGGCAGCGCTATTGAAATTGAATTTGGATTATCCAGCGTGAAATTCTCCAGACTGGAGAGACTCGAATATTTTTCTGAAGTTGGCGTATGTGCATGTCCTGCAGGGGAAGGAAGCAAAGCCAGAATTTCACACTCCTATCTGAAATGGTTTTAGAGATGTTATAAATGTGAGTTGTCACCAATGTTTTTGTCTTCAAAGGCATCCTTTGAAGCTATTTAAACTGTCTCCCTGCAGATGCGCTACAGATCATATTCTGACTGTGAAATCTTTTCACCTGTCCTTATGTTTTCCTCCAATTAAGTTGTTTCCCTGTTTTAATTAACTCCAAAGTCTTAAGTTTCTGAAATGTTCTGATTGCTGCCTCATTATTTATTTGTGGACGGAAGTATATATGTCAAAGTGGATGTGTAGGACACGTTTATTTATTTAGTTGCAACAGCCCTCTGATTTTGACAAAAATTTGAAATGTCATAAAATTTCTCAAAGGTTGTTGCCACTTAATATCTTAATGTAGCAGCTGCTTTACTTGTTTACCTCAAACTAGTGGTAAAGACGTGATGCTGACAAACGAGGATTAAGCTATGGCTGAAACAGATGGAACTTGGTATTTTCATGCTCTTGTTTTTCCTCGGTGCAGCAAATTGCAATTAATTATATAATTGACATTTGCAGGAAGTACATACCGTTTCCTCAGTTGAGCTTTTGTTTAGTCAGGTTGTAAGTATAGATTAGAACATATACTGTATAATAGGATGGAGCAGTAATACGTATAACATGAGTTGTTCTCCTCAGTGTGGCAGCCCACAGTAAACAGAATCTGATGACTGTGGCAAACCTGGGCGTCGTGTTTGGCCCCACGTTGATGCGGCCACAGGAGGAGACTGTCGCAGCTATCATGGATCTTAAGTTCCAGAACATTGTGGTGGAGATCCTCATTGAATGCCATGAAAAGGTAACGGTTACAATCACAAACAAATGTAAGTAAGACTGCTAAAAGTTAAAGTATCTTCTCACAGCGTCATGTCAGATGTGTACTTTATGGCTTTATAAATGACACATTCCTAATATTGAAAGTTTTGGTAAGTCCCAGTTTGTCAGCGTTTCCCCTGTTCTTACTGTTATTTTGAGGTTTTGTACTCAAACGTTGCAGTTTTGTTTAGTTAGTGAAGCAGTCCCGGTTAACGTGGATGTGATGCTCTGCTCCATCAGTTTAAGTCGGTGCCTCATTTCTTCAAATAGATAATGTACCTGACCTGAGTGTTGGATCAAATGACCCTGTCACAAATGTCCTATTAAAACGCTCACCCATTATTCATTTTCTATATCTGGATTTAAACTGACCAATAGGGGGAGCTCCAAGTGCTCCTGGTTGGATTAAAAATGAGCCGTTGTCCTTCTGAAGAATGTCATTTACATCATTAAGGTCCTTTGTGTGCCTCAAACATCATAACCTCTATATTTTATTTCATCATATATCTTAAATGATCAAAAACGGCATTTATTTCTGTTCTGTTATGAAAAAACAAACAGCAGCACTGTGTTTTGTCATTTGGGTTTAACAATCTATTAAAACACACAGCACCAGCAGGATGTTTCCATTGAAGAGAGGGTACAACCCACAGGTATCAACAACTCTCCATGTGAAGCTTGTCGCGTTACAATGCAACAAGAGCTTTTTTGGAAAGGACTGCATGTTAGAGATGGGGAAAGTTGAACAGACAAACAGTCAAGCATTAACTTCCCTCACAGCTGAGTCCCACTCCAGACTGTTGATACCCCCAGACACTAACACTAGGCTCTGTTTTACATTCACCTCCATCTGCACAGAGAGGTGAGAGGGGGAAAATAGAGGCTGCAGAAACTCTCAGTCTGTATCCGATTTCTCACTTTCTGTCTGCCTTACTTCTATAACTTTCTCTCTCATGCCCTCCTCTGTGTCTGCCCCCACCACACACACACACACACACACACACACACACACACAGACACACTTACACTGCTTCACTTTCTCTGCCATTTTCCCTCCTCCCCGCCTCTTTACCTCACTGTTCTTTTCAACTGTGATCGGAGACTCTGCTGAGACTTTCTCTCCTCTGCACCCCTGTTCTCTTTTAACTCCACATCTGAAGTTTATATGTAAACACTGCCTAGTGTAAACATGTGCACCAGTTGGCCAGCCCTCCTTCAGTCCGAAACCTGTTTATTTTACTCTCTTTCCGAGAGTAGGGCAGTTTCTCTGTGGAGAAATGTAACTTGCATTTCTGCACAGGGTGTGTTTGCAATACACGTGGAGCAGATTTTATTTATTTTGGCACAAACTAAATCTTTTCCCATGTGACATGAGTTTTCAATCACAGCCCTACTCAGCTTTCCTCCTGGGTTTATGCTATGGCTGCAAATAGTCCGTTCATTTATCTTCCGCTATATAAAGCCGCTGAGTTCATAACCTGTTCAATAAGAGAGGTTAGAAGAGGACACACTGCTGCTCTAAACTCCTGGAGTATCTGCACTATGTTTGTAGAGACTTACTTACATTGCATTTTCAGATCTTTGCAGAAGCTCCCCAGTCGTGCCCCTTTTCACCTGCTGCCCCAGTATTCTCTGCTCCCACGAGGCAGTCCAAGAAGCTGAGTCGACAGAATCGACCCCTGGCTGTCTACAATCCACAAGCTCTGGACATTCAGACCGGTGAGGGATAAACAAGTGTTTTCCAGTCCTGTTCCAGGGAAAAGAGATGATCCACACTAACCACAGCATGTCACATTAGAATGATGAGACTAGATGTAGCGCCAGGACTTGTTGATCCTTGATAAAGTGTACAACACAATCAAAGTGTTGTTTGACAACCCATTCGCTTTGTAACAGCAAGGGAACCTTCTTCCTTATATCCCACATTTGTCATCTGTGGTATATCCCACATCTGCCATCTCACTTTCATGTCCTTACATCACCAAAGTCCATCCCTGTCTCTCCTCTCCGTCACCTCCACATGAGTATGAAATGCTTTGATATATTTAAGGATGAATGCAGGGATAGGTGTGTGTTCTTGGATTCTTGGAGGCAGGTAGGCGGCTCTGAATCACGTGATGATATCACTCTTTCTGATCCATCTACAAATCTCTGGCTGTCAACAAGGACGATGCCTTCATTTTTCAGGGATGCAGATGATGATCAGAGGCCTGAAGAGGAAGAAAGGTGTCCTGATATAACCACTGTTATGATTTAGGATAACTTGGACCAACCTGTGAATTCATTGTGATTTCTGATGTAATCAAATCCCTTCACCTCCACAGTACAGCAGTTTTGCCACGTGGCTGAGGGGTATCATCCTTTTTAAACTTGCCTTTGCCTTTTGATGCTCAAAGAAAAAAAACAAGTCAGTCAACGTATGTGACGCCTGTTTTGATGCACAGTATTTGCGTCAGGACCTTGGCTGACAGCTACACAACAGAGAAGTACCTTTGATAATTACAGATATCTTATTAATCTCAAAAGCGTTGAAAAAGTGCAATTGAAAGCCTTGTATTTTGTCAGGGGTTTACTAAAACGCTACGTAAGTTCCCAGTGGATGCAGCATTGCCATGTATTGATTAATTATTCAGGTATTTTATCAGGCATCCAGCTAGGATCCATTAGCAGAACACGCCGAATGGTTCTCAGTAGAATGAACTTAATGAAACCATCATTGAGTTCATTTTTCATCAAAGTTTCAGCAGCAGCCGACAGCGCCATTGTAGCTGCTGATGAAACATCAATGGGCAGCAACGAGTCCGTATCGTCCCAGTCTTCATCAGCCTCAGCCTCAGAAACAGCCGTGGAGAAGAGTGACCACGCCCCCCTTTGTGCCACTCTCAGCTCAGGCAGCAACTCCAGGTGAGCGCTTCAGAATCCTGAACACCCCCACCCCACCCCCACCCCATTAGTGAAAAGGAGAGTCATGACTTTTAATAAAGTCAGTAAGAAAAAAGTGATTTTTCAAATATTGAAATCTCGTTTGAATCTCGTAGCCTGTGCTCAATGTGCTGAGCTTCATTAATACATCACACACACCAGTGTATAGTCAATTTATCAGTTAATCAAAAAAATGAAACCACATATTAATCAATTCAGAAATTAATCCTTAGGCATGACATTCCTGAGATCAGTCAAGTGTCAGATCACTTGCCTGTTTCTAGCACAAGATGGAGGAGAAACTTGGATTGATGCTCTCTCTCCCTTTGGGCTCCGTCTCCGTCCTTGGTCCTTTTTCCTGTTTCCAGCCCATGACTTGCATTGAATGCTGATGTGGGAGATGAATTATTGGTTTATGTTGTAGATGTTAGACACTGTCTACAGAATCACCTTGAAATAGATTTTTTTTGTCCTCGTCTCCTTCTGTATCAGCTGAAAAGATCCACATCACAACTTGATGGAGGATAATGTCACCTCTGACTTTGACCTCTGTCTCTGAATGGAGTTATGTTTCTGTGAAGTTGCAGGATCAGGCCGACAAGGTCTTATCTTATTTTTAAAAGCAAGTCCCTCTTCCCCTGGTATTTATCCTGTTTTCCTACATATGTGGCATCATGTTGGCGGACGGAAGAAGCAACCAGGAGGAGGCCGTAAATCTCTGCTCTTATTTGTTTGGAAGACAGGTGGCCGTGCGTTGGCCGTGTAAATCGTATTGACATTGGGGAGATATTCATCTTGTTTACCCCAGGCACAGCCCCTGTCCCTTTATGAAGACTTCCGCCATATGTCACAGGGTGTCACCCTGGCTTTGTTCACTCATAAGTCTTAGCATGTGAGGTGGTGGAGACCTGTTAGCACAGCACCTTTCTGGCGTGGAACCCAAGGATTCAGCCTCAGTCTCAGCCAAAAAGAGCAGTACGATGGCAAATATGAAGTTACTCCAAGTGTCTTTTCTGCACTCTGCACAAAATGCACCTGGAAAACAGCAGTTTCATCCGCCTGCTGCAGGAGAAGCTTTGTGCACAAATGCAGTAACTCTTTGTGGACTGTGGCATGATTTATCATCTCTGTCATTGTTGTCTCGCCTCATTTCTCCTTCTCTCCCTGAATTCAGTCACGGCCTCTCCCTGTGACAATGTTGCCCCAGTGTGAGCCCTCTCTGGCCCTCCTTGACCTCCAGCCCTCTTTGCCTCTGGCTGGCAGACAGATGTGGATCATAAAGCAGTTGATCAGAGCTTATTTCTGCCCACCCAAACTGACTTTGTGAGCAGATTGACTCTTGGTTTGATCCCACTTTCCACTTGAAGCCAGAATAAATCCCATCGCTGCCTTTCTTCCTTTAATAGAATGACAGTTGATAGCCCTTCTCATCCTGTGTTACTGGAGCTCCATGAATGCTGCACGGTGAATTTCCTGCCGTAATGAGAAGCAGCGGTCTGCTTCTGTTGATGAATTCCTCCCTGCCACTAATCTGGCATCTGATAACAGAGGTATATTTGTATGTTTTTCAAAAAAAAATCCAAACCCTTAAAGGTCACATAGGATCACACAGGATCAGAGTCTTAGCACTCTTGTGATATAAGGTGTGTGTCACATCCACAACATATTATTTTTTCAAACAAAATGTTCACTGAAATGAAATTACTAATGTGTGCTGATGGTTTTTATGTGGGCTTCACATGTGGTGGATCTTCACTCATGTCCCTGTTTACTGTATTTAATCATGTTTACAGAGGAAGCTTAGCTAGGTCTCTGATGGGTAAAAACAGCGGATGAGTGATTCAAAGCATGTTGCTATTTTTGTGGAATAGACATGGCAAATGATTTCCCTCCATTTGGCTTAGAAGTAATTGTGAAAGCAATTTTTGTATCAATCCATTTACCTCTGGTACATGAAACAAGATTCTCGGGCAGCAATGCAGTGTTCACTGCGTTCAGTCTCTAATTATTTGTAACTATTTAAATAAGTGCTTATTTTTCAGATCTTTATCATCATCTTTGAAGCATGTGTGCACATAATTAGAATTTATTTTCTGGAGTGGTGAAATGAGGGTTCTTGTGCTGAGGTGTTGGTGCGACTCTCCCCAGTCCTTTTGGCAGTGACCCAGGCAGACGCTGGTTATGCCCGGACCCAGGTTAATGAGTGGATTTGCTGCACTGCAGCACGCTGTCCCCCATGCTGATGTGGAGCAGCTGAGCACCACAGCAGCCCCATGCTGCTGCAGAGCTATAAATCAAACCCAGTCAGGCCAGGCCTGAAGAGAAACGCCACCGCTGGGGATGGACAAGCTCACTTAGAGGGAGACGGGGAAGGAAATAGAAGCAGGAAGCAGTGCAGAGAGTCTGAGCCCACAGCGGTGTGCTCAGCTCTCCTCTACTGTGTTCCTCAGTCCAGCCATCTCTCGTCATCTCCTCCACCAGTGACAACGTAACCACTCTTCACAGCACCCTCTGAACCTCCAGCCCCTCCCCAGCTGTTCCCTCTAATTGCCTTTATTAACGTCTCTATGGGAGCAGCAGCTAGGAGCAATTTGCTCATTATGTGCTGTATTAGCGCCGGCCCCGGGGCAGCACAGAACACAGAGGGATGCCTGGCTGAGAGTCCTGCTCTCCTCGGCTCCTCTCCGCGTTGACCAGGACCCCCACCTCCTTCCGGCAGGTCGACTGTAGACTCGTTGGCCCTTACGCCGACCAGCGTGAAGGAACTACTGCCTCGTGAAGCTGATGATCAGTGGATTTTAACAGAGTATGACATTGATGTCTGCAAGTGAGAAAACACGTCTAATTAATCATTCAAGGCTGTGGAGGTCATATGGAAATGGAAAAAAAAAAAAACATAATGTACAGCATCCATCAACTACAAATACGCTAATGTATATTATATTATAACTCTCTAAATCACTGGACTTGAATTTAGGAACAAAACTCCTACTACTTGTTCCATTGTCAGTCTTGTACGAATGAAACAAGCAGAAATACAATGATTTCAGTCAGAAGAAAAACCAAAACAAAGCGTGCTGACTGAGATGCCGTGTCGTCCTGCAGATCCTCTGCAGCCACTGTCTCCTGGTCATCTCCTGTGTTGGAGAACCAGCACGCTGCCGCCTCTGCTGCCACTGAAAACGAAAAACCAGGCGAGAGGTGAGCCCTGTTTCACTCTTCTACTCGGGAAATCTCTCCCAAATGTGTTTTATAAGATAAGCTAAGTGTCCCACAGCTGGGACGTTTATGGTGTTAGAGCAGCAGCAGGTGTAAGAAAGAATGCATGCACTCAACAATACACAAAAGATAGCAAAGAACTGAAGGACATGTACATGACAGTGGTAGAAACACTAACTGAGATACTCTAGTCACATGGATTACAGATGACTGCTTTCATGCACGTTCTTCAGTTTTCATTCACTTTTCTCTGTTACATGCGTCTTATCTCACACCTGGCAGAGTCACCAACACCCTCGTCACACATCTACTTGCACATTTGCACGTCAGTATTTCTCTGGTATTCACCCTGCCTGTAATTTGGTCTCATTCAGGGGAATAAAATGCAGTACCAATAGTGGCTGTAGCAGGAGAACCGGCCTTTTTACCATTTCGGTCAAATTAAAGTGGATGCTGCTGCACTTCTTTCAGACTATAAGATGAATTTAGTTTGCTGCTTTCAGATATTGCAGAAGACATTGTGAACATACCATGGGCAATCCATGAAAATGTCATTTGCATATTGAATAAATACAAATGTGGAGTGCGGTTATATAAAAAAAAAAAACCTCGGCTGAACATCGTATTGACAATCCTGTGACCAGAAACCTTTTTTTTCCCAGCGTGTACATCTTCCTTCTCCACTCTCAGTCCACATTGTTGTTGCGCTGCGGAAAGAATATGAAATATTTATCAGGGAATCGTGTGTTGAAAGCGCAATTTCTACATGGTAATGTTGCTGGCATTGGAGATAACAGTTTGCAGTGGCAGCTGAGAGCCATTATGTGCAGAGAGACCGGCATAAATACAACTTTTGACCAAGTTTTGCAGAGTGGTGAAAGCGCTTTACTTTGACTGTGCTCTTTTGCATCAAACTGATTTAAAATGTAGCTTCTAAGTGCCACAAATAAGAATTTAGGAGGTGAAGCGCCATGGAGAGACTCTTTTGTTTCTGTTTGTGTGCAGACCCTCTTTAAAATCCCTGCCCCTTTTTAATTATCTCCACATAGATGCTTGTCTGTAGTGTAAACCTGCCACCGACAGCGCCGGGCCTCTTTGGGTTTGCCTGTGCTTGCATGTGGGTGTGTTTGCACTGGTTTGCTCGTCTGTCTAGACGGGAGCGTGTGGCCGCCCGGCTCCTCTCTTCGTACTTTTGCGGGTTTTTTGGGGTTTTTTTTCACCTGGCCCATTTTTGCTGTTTCAGGCCAGTGAGTGAATGAACTCGCAGGCCTCGGGCCCAGATTGCACTGTGTGGTAATCCTCCCCAAAGCTCTGCTAGCTCGCTGATTGCCTTCATTTTTCAGTGTCACCAGCAGGAAGGCCAAGGCGGTGTTCCCGTGTGAGGCTGAGCACGACTCTGAGCTCTCCTTCCAGGTCGGCGCAATTTTCAACGCTGGTAAGTGTTATCGCCTACACCAGTCGTTCACTCAGAACCCGCTCTGGCATATTGGATTTGGAGGAAAACCGAGCAGCCGATCTGATCTTCAATCGAATAGAAAGATAAGACAGAGAGGCTGGATGAGGACGGGGGACAGGAGACTCCAATTTCCTGTTCGGTGTGTCTGAGAGGAGACTCGGCTTAAAATGTGTTTTTAAACTCTGCTGTCCTGTAGATTTAATGTATTAACACAATATGATTGGACGTTCTGATCTTCATCACAAGCTCAAATCAGTCAAAAAAAACAAAAAACGGTGTCAAACAGATGTAAAAGTCACCAGAAGGATCTTGGTTAGATCCAAAAGCAGATTGATGTCTAAGACATCAGGGCTCATGTGCTCTGGAGGCTCCGTCCTCCGTCCGTCCCCCTCCCTCGTCCTCCCCGTGACACTGTGTCCTCTCCTCCAGTGACCCAATCCAGAGAGCCGGGTTGGCTGGAGGGGGAGCTGGAGGGAAAGAGGGGCCTCATCCCTGAAAACTATGTGGAGATGCTGTAGCCACAAAGGAGAAGATTCCCGGATGATGTAGTCCCACCAGCAAACACGCAGCGACGGACATGTTCACAGTAGAACCCCCCCCCAACTCTCTCAAGCATGTGACAGCATAGTGGTGGACTTCTCTTGATACACAAGTAAGCCCAGTTTGCCTGGAAACTACAGGCGACGTGTTTCTTCATTTGAGTGGATTGAAGTCGCAGCATCACCAGATGGGTTGTATGAGAAGATGCTGCAGCCTTCTTCCCCGCGTCCAGGTAGCATCAGAACATCAGCAGAGAATGACTGCTCTGTTGTCAAAGGCCTCCGTTATACATGGTATCCATGAGCTCCCACGTCCAAAGGATCATCCTCAGCAAATCCAGCAGCCTTGATGCTCCGACATTTCTGCTGCACGTGTCTTACGGAGCAGGACACGGTGTAAATGTATGGAGGGGTATGACAATCAAACCGAGGGTGGGTGGATACTCAGAAGGAGGCTGATAAGACCGCTGCCCTTTAGATACACTGAGTACCAGAGATGTCCCGAGTGGACCCAGAGGAGCCAGGCCCAGTTTTCCTTTCATTTGAATGGCTAGAGTCCAAATTCAGATCCAAGAGCGGATCTTTTCATCACTCACTGTTGTGACCCAAACTCCCTGACAACAGCGAGACTGAAAACTGACATCCAGTCGTTCTCCTTCTGGACAGTCAAACAGGTCAAATATTCACACGTCGATTCTGTGAGTCACGTGAGTGTTTGTTGAGGGCCAGCACATGACACACAGGTTTTACTTCGTCAGTTTGAAGGTTTTGGACCAGCCACCGCAGTATTCAGCTTAAGTCGCTCGTCACACGTACTTCAGTACAACTTGGCTGTTTTAAATACAAATATTTTATTCCACAGACACCCAGGCATCAAGGAGTTGTGATGGGGACATCCCCACCGCTTTGTGTTTGGTGCGATCCTTTACCCAGACACAGTACAGAGCCCCTGACACCTGATCAACCTGTTGTGTTGAAAACTAGCGAGCAGCAGCAGAGGGAAGTGTGTCCATAAGTGGTTTGTTGTTGAACACTTTGAAGTTTATTTGTAACGTTGCTCAGTTCTGAGCAGAAAAATGAGACACTCCCTCAAAGGAAGAATTGTGATTGAACCTTGATTTTATCTTTGGTTTTAATGAGTCATTGAATGATGAATCACAGTTTTCCTATAAATGAGCTCACAAAATGCAGTATTTCAAAGTTGTACACCCTTTCTTTGTATGTATCCCAATTACAGGAGCGATAAACACCCAGTATGTTTTAAGTCTGTTTGATTTCAAACAGGTTTTAAGGTGGAATGTTTTTGCATGTGCACACAGTTCATACTGTTCAACAAGTTCACTTCAGCGGATTGTTTGCAATAATTTAAAGCCTTGATTTATGATGTTTGTAAAGGTCCTTGACTTCATTTTGTACCTGTTGGGTATCCTCTGGATCTATGTCAAATCAATAAAGTTTTTTTTGGTCTTTATTGTTATCTTGCTCTGAAACCAGAGATGAATTCTTACACTGATTTCTTACTTTTCGGCAAACGTGCATGACCAGGAGACCACCCCCCCCCACACACACACACACACCCCGAGTTAGATCCTGGAATGTGGATGAGGAAACTGGGGGCAGCACACACAGGCTGAGAGTTATATTTTGGGGAATGTATCGTGTTTTAGCAGGATAAAATCAAACGTCTGATGACTCATCCATTGTGTCACTGAGAAGGCGCACACTTTCCCACAATGTCCGAGAATAAAGTGATGAAATGAGCATTCGTCCTGCATCCAGGACTGTTAGCGAGCCACATAGTGTAACGTAAGCTGTCCTCTCCGTATTGACCCGCGCTGGAATGTCTGACTGAAAGCCACGTCCAAAATAACTTTCTGAAGAGGATTAAAAATAGATGGTAATCTTTTACAGAGGCAAACACGCCAATTGACCTCCCCCGCCCTCATCCATTAACGTCTCTGCCTCTTGCATGTTAATTCTTAGACCTCATCGTATATAAGTACAGCCGACCCCGCAGCCTTTGGCCTCAGTTCCGTAATGACCAGGAGCTGACACACTGTTTAGTAATATAAACACACACTTTGTTCACTTAATACTCTGGTTTGGGCAGTGACACTCGTTCATCTCCCCAGAGGGATGATTATATAATGAAATGGGGCAGAGCTAACAGGATGGGAGTGAGTGTCCGCCACACCACTTCCACCACCCACCCCCGGGTCCTCCATCCTCTTCCTCCCTCTGACGGGATACTGCTGAATCACAGACATCCACCCTGTCTGACTCTGACTCTGTTAGAAATCCTGCTCTACCCCTTCTCCTCTGTCCTCCATCTGCACGCTTACAACTTTCCACTGATTTGATTCATGCCCAGGTTTGTGTGAAATCAGATCAGTCATGGTAAAACGCCACAATATCAGCTGATTATTACTGGTGTTAATTTCGGTGACAGAACAGTTGCATTGGCTTCCTGCACGCTGACCCCACCCCCCAAACACACACACACACTGCCCTGTCCTCAGTGACACTAGTGTCCTTCAGCACCACGAAATAGTCGGCCAACATGACTCAGCGTTGAGCAGAGCGAGGCTCTTCAAACTACGAGAAGGAGATAATGCAGCAGCCTCACGTGTGTCCGTACCTTTATGCGCTCTTGTGCATCTGAACGTCTGATCGTTCTTTGTCTTCTATCGATGGGGGTGAAAACTGGAAGGAAATTAGAGGAAAGTGGAGGGAGGAGGGGAAAACAGCTCGAAGTGGGCCATAGAAGCCGCCATGTGCGCGGGCGCAGCCGTGAAATCAGCCTGATCCAATAGATTCTGTTTATCTGGCACGACTACAAGTGAAAGCAATTGGAAATCTGGGGGAGATTTGGAGAGAGCTGAGGATCTGAACAGAGAGAATACGCGAGCAAAAAAGTAGTACAGTCTGGCAGAGCAGGCGTGTTTTCTGATCAGCTTTTTAACAAGGTTAATGATGCTCTTCCTCCACAGGTGTTGTTTCACTGGGAAGAAAAAGTGTCGTCCTCGCCTGCTGCATCTCTGGCATTTTTGTTTTTTTCTGTGCAACTTTTCCGCTCGATTTTCTATTCCAACGCTTTATTTGTCTCCTTATCTTCCCCAGGCACCACATGCAGCTGTTTCATCTGTTTTTTTTCTCTTACAGGGTACCTTTAACAACT
>CAAKHB010006762.1:3694-18332 GCA_901007665.1 Aeoliscus strigatus
GAAACTACAACCACACTACACCCCTGCAAAAACAAAACTACAACCACACTACACCCCCACTAAAACAAAACTACAACCACAATCCCGTATGAAAAGTAAACTACAACCGCACTACACCTCCACTAAAAGTAAACTACAACCACACTAAAAGTAAACTACAACCACACAAGTGAACAACAAAGAAACGACAACCACACTACACCCCCACTAAAAGTAAACTACAACCACACAGCTTAAGAACAACCAAACTACAACCACACCAAAACTAAACATCAACCTAACTTCAACTAAACTACAAACCCACTACCACCAAACTACAACCTCACTACAACTAAAATACAACGTAAGTGCAACAAAACTACAACTACACTAGAGCTAAACAACAATCTCACTACAACCTAACAAGAACCAAACTACAACCTCACCGCAACCAAAATACAGCGTAGTCTCAAGAAAACTACAACCAAACTACAAGTGCAACAACCAGACAACAACTTGATGATAACCTCTCAACCTGCCCTTACCTTTGTACAACTACACTACAACTTAACTACAACAACCAAAATGCAACGTAAGCCAAACAAAACTACAACCAAACTACAACCAGACAAAAACAGACGATAACCACTCAACCTTTGAACTACACAGTCAAAACCTTGCTGACAAATATTATCTGTTCATCTGTGATGATTACAATCGAATACTAAATTAAGCTCGATCACTAAACCAACTTCTACTACTCAGATTTAGTCTTAACACAACTTAAACAGTGAGAGAATAAATAACAAGCAGCACAGCCAGAGTCAGGGAGCCCAAAGGCTCATTGACGTCACTACACATACCAATGGCAGGAAAAGTAATGGTGGTTAGTTAAGGTCCTGAACTGGAACTGGTTCCACTGACGAGTTCCTGTTTGAAGGGTTAGCCGTCCTTTACATGGAAGACATGATGAAGATGAAGACGTGTCACTCACCCTCGTGTCCACCAGAGCGAGGCCGAGTCCTTGTTTATCTCGTTCCAGCTCCAAGCTAAAGACCTCATCGTGGCCATCGCGGACCATCGCCACCTCCTCCTCCTCCTCTTCCTCCTCCTCCTTTATCTGTTCCACTATTCTCTTCATCCCAGGATAGTCTGACTTCAGCTGATCGGCTTTCAGTGCAGCCAGACATTCAGACACTAACCCACCTACAGTGGAAGATATTAGGTTTTGTTTCCATTAGAAAATGAGTAGACTTAAACAAGTGTCTGAACTTCCCTGGTCTTCTTCCCTGGTAAATCTGTTTGAAAGTAACAAGTTACACATCTATAACTCTGTATCTAGACCCATTGGAAGGATGCAAACCCCTAAGAGATAAGCTTCCATTTTCTTCATACCTTCATCGTGTTCCTCCTCTCCTGAGGACCAGGGAAGAGTCTCACCGTCGGCCTTCGTCCATACGCCTTGTTCCTCCCTCAAGAGCCCCGCAGGGTCGATGCCGTGGGGGGTGTTGGGTGGCGTGAGGAAGCAGGGGGCGTCCAGTGTCGACATCCTCCTCATCTCAGCGGCTTCCGTCTCTCGTGTCTGCAGCTCCAGATTCCGGAGCTTCTGAGACAGGAGGAGGACACCGCAGGAGCTGTACTCCTGCAGGTACTGGGAGGAGGAGGGAGATGCAGGAGAAGGAGGCGATGGAGGGACAGCGGCGGAGACCGACGAGGGGGACGGGCGGCTGTAGACCGTCATCTGATGAGACGGGGTCTGAGGCGGTGAGGCACTGAAGGTCTGCGGACAGGGTGTGGTCTCCAGAGAGACGTTTCACCAGAAAACGATCAGAGACATCAGAGCAAAGTGTTGGACACAGTTTTCAAACACAAATTCAAGAAAAATTCAAGAAAATCTGACAGTTATCAAGAAAATCTTCTCATTTCACTCAGCTGAAGCTCCAGAAACTTTTAGTCCCCACAGAGACAGTTTTTACTTCAACATGTCCTTCACCATGTCCCTTCAACACGTCCCTGTAACACGTCCCTTCAACACGTCCCTGTAACACGTCCCTGTAACATGTCCCTGTAACACGTCCCTGTAACACGTCCCTTCAACACGTCCCTGTAACACGTCCCTTCAACACGTCCCTTCAACACGTCCCTGTAACACGTCCCTGTAACACGTCCCTGTAACACGTCCCTGTAACACGTCCCTGTAACACGTCCCTGTAACACGTCCCTTCAACACGTCCCTGTAACACGTCCCTTCAACACATCCCTGTAACACGTCCCTTCAACACATCCCTGTAACACGTCCCTGTAACACGTCCCTTCAACACATCCCTGTAACACGTCCCTTCAACACATCCCTGTAACACGTCCCTGTAACACGTCCCTTCAACACATCCCTGTAACACGTCCCTTCAACACGTCCCTGTAACACGTCCCTTCAACACATCCCTGTAACACGTCCCTGTAACACGTCCCTGTAACACGTCCCTGTAACACGTCCCTTCAACACGTCCCTGTAACACGTCCCTTCAACACATCCCTGTAACACGTCCCTTCAACACATCCCTGTAACACGTCCCTGTAACACGTCCCTTCAACACGTCCCTGTAACACGTCCCTTCAACACGTCCCTGTAACACGTCCCTGTAACACGTCCCTTCAACACATCCCTGTAACACGTCCCTTCAACACGTCCCTTCAACACATCCCTGTAACACGTCCCTTCAACACATCCCTGTAACACGTCCCTTCAACACGTCCCTGTAACACGTCCCTGTAACATGTCCCTTCAACGCGTCTCTTCATCAGAGATGATCAGTGTTTTTCTCCACAGATTCACATGTTAATCACATGTTGGTCCACAGTTTCAGTTTGACATACAAAAACCTTTGGACACGCACCTGACGATGTCCTCGGTTGACATCCTCTGTTGATATAGCTCTACTGTCAACTGCTAAAACTGTTTTCTCAGTGATACATCTTTGTTACGGCCTCTGCTGGCGTCTCTGTTCAATATGTTGACTGATGATGTCATGGGTTTGTGTTTGTTGTAGAGATTAAACAGCTTTGCTATGTTTTATACATCATGTGTATTTGTCTTCAGCAGAGCGACATATATCCACACACACCTCCTGCTGTCTTCAGTTACTGTGTATGTATGTAAGTATGTCAAACGGAGCCTTTGGTACCTGGTGAGATGTGAGCTCTCTGGGAGTCGACAGATCAGAGATGAACTCTTGAAGTTTGTCCAGCTGCTGCGTCAGAGCCGAGTCGCTCACTGGTCTCCTGAGCTCCAGCTGGTACCGGTCGTCAGGCAGAACCAGAGGATGATGTGTGTCGAAACTCTCCAGAACATCAGCTGAAGAGACAATGATGAGAAAATCAACTACTGTACTGGTACTGTGAGGTGTGTGTGTGTGTGTGTGTGTGTGTGTGTGTGTGCGTGTGTGTGTGTCTGACCTGTCCTCTGTGCGGCTGCCTGGTCGTGGGCCGATGGCGTCCAGCAGTGTCTGCAGGGGGAGGCTGGGCTGTAGAGACTCAGCAGGTGGTTCAGCTGCGCTGGACGCAGAGCGGGATAACCCGACCGCAGGGACGCCCAAGATGTCTGCATGCGCACACACACACACACACACATACACACACACACATACACCAGTAAGCACACTGTGTAAATTGGTGTTCAGTCATTTGTGTGTGTGCGTGTGTGTGTGTGTTTGGGGGCAGGGGGGTAATGAGGGTAACAGAGTATTTGCGCTTCTTTATTCAGCACTGTAAAACAATGTATGTACAGTAAGGCGATATTACAAGGAAACTATCAGACATAAATACATGAAATGGTGTACTGTTACATCTCACACACACACACCATAAAATCCTCTGTGGCTTCCGTCCGTCCGCAGGAGTATTGGGCGTGAAGCTCTAACTCTTCTCACCTGCAGTAAATTCTTTCTGGGCGTCGCCAGCAGATTGATGGCCGACGAGAGCGTGTGTGTGTGTTCCAGAGCCAGTTCTCCCAGTCCGACCGTGTGGGCCCAGTCCAGGAGCAGGTCCAGGTTGGCTCGCATCTGCACGCCCCGGGACCACTGATAGAACCCTGGTTCAGAGCCTGAAGTCACAGAACCCTGACATCAGAGAGTTCCTCATGGACTGGGGTCAAAGGTCAGCGCTGTGTACAGTATGACTATTGGACCTGTTTGTGTGAACATTGTCTTTTTTTGTTCTTGTGACTTGTGTCCAGTTCAGACCAAACATATATATTATTGTCTCATAAGCGTCAGTGGTCTGATCGTCCCGTTGCACCTGCTCTGTGGCAGATGATGGCGTCCTCCCACCTCCCAAAAGAATGTTAGTTATCAGTTAACAGAGGTGAATGTGAGTGTGAATGGTCGTCTGAACCCTGACCTTCACCCACGGACAGCTGGGATCAGATCCAGAACAGCCGTAAGTGGAGAACGAATGAACGAACGAACGAACGAACGAACGAACGAACGAACGAACGAACGAACGAACGAACGAACGAACGAACGAACGAACGAACGAACGAACGAACGAACGAAGCTGTTTGGTCTGAACTGGACTTGAGGTTACAAATCAAATCTTTTCAAAGGGTGAACACTAGTTCCTGCTGTTGTACATGTATCTGTGTGTATGTATGTATGTGTGTGTGTGTACATGTATGGATCTACGTGTGTATGTATGTAATGTGTGTGTGTACGTGTGTAAGTACACGCGTATGTATGTGTGTGCATGTATGTAATGTGTGTGTGTGTATATCGTGTGTGTGTATGTATGTGTCTACATGTGTCTGTGTGTGTATACGTATGTAATGTATGTAGTGTGTGTGTGTACATAAGAAATGTGTGTGTACATATGTAATGTGTATATGTACTGTACATATGTAATGTGTGTGTACATATGTAATGTGTATATGTACATATGTACTATGTATGTGTGTACATATATAATGTGTGTGTGTACATATGTAATGTGTGTGTGTACATATGTAATGTGTGTGTGTACATATGTAATGTGCGTGTGTACATATGTAATGTGTGTGTACATATGTAATGTGTGTACATATGTAATGTGTGTGTACATATGTAATGTGTGTGTACATATGTAATGTGTGTGTACATATGTAATGTGTGTGTACATATGTAATGTGTGTGTGTACATATGTACTATGTGTGTGTGTGTACATATGTAATGTGTGTGTGTACATATGTTATGTGTGTGTACATATGTAATGTGTGTGTGTACATATGTAATGTGTGTGTACATATGTAATGTGTGTGTGTACATATGTAATGTGTGTGTACATATGTAATGTGTGTGTGTACATATGTAATGTGTGTGTACATATGTAATGTGTGTGTACATATGTAATGTGTGTGTACATATGTAATGTGTGTGTACATATGTAATGTGTGTGTACATATGTAATGTGTGTGTACATATGTAATGTGTGTGTGTACATATGTAATGTGTGTGTGTGTACATATCTAATGTGTGTGTGTACATACCTAATGTGTGTATGTGTGTACAGTGTATCAAGCTGCTGCTCTTTCAAACAATGAAAGCTGGTGCTACTCAATAAAACCAAATTACTAAATTCTAGTCGTAGTAAATTCTGCTTCTGTTCCTTCTGTAGAAAACGTTTGTATGAACGAACTGAAAAAAGGAAACTATAATTCTGAATAAAGAAAGGCTAATGACATACACTGCTTGGCCAAAAACAAAGTCACCACCAAAAAAAGGGTCATACACTCTAATATTTCGTTGGACCGCCTTTAGCTTTGATTACAGCACACATTCGCTTTGGCATTGTTTCAATAAGCTTCTGCAATGTCACATGATTTATTTCCATCCAGTGTTGCATTAATTTTTCACCAAGATCTTATATTGATGATGTTAGAGTCTGACCACTGCGCAAAGCCTTCTCCAGCACATCCCAAAGATTCTCAATGGGGTGAAAGAGACTCAATCCATGTGTGAAAATGATGTCTCATGCTCCCTGAACCAGTCTACCACAATTGGAGCCCGACGAATCCTGGCATTGTCATCTTGGAATATTCCATCAAACCCATTGATGGAACAACCTGGTCATTCAGTATATACAGGTAGTCAGCTGACCTCATTCTTTGAGCACATAATGTTGCTGAACCTAGACCTGACCAACTGCAGCAACCCCAGATCATAACACTGCCCTACATCCAGGTGGAGACTACTTTTTGGCCAGGCAGTGTATTTGAATCTATGTTTAATGTACATTACAGTGTATGACACATGCTAATGGAAATGGGCTTCATCATGGAGCGGTGTCCTGACCCGTCCACTGGTCCAGTGAAGTGTTTTCAGTGTTTATCCAATCTGGTTGTCTGCAGTGAAAGAGGTACAGTACGTCTGAGCGTCACATAGAAGAACAGTGTTCTGCTGCAGGAACGTAGGAGAAGAAGGTTCAGTCAGACGACCGCAGATGAACTAGAGTTGAACTAGAACTAGAGTTGTAACGCACTGTTAATACATGAACTGTCAATGAAACAGATCGTCTGTGGCCGTTTACTGACACTCAGAGGAAGAGGAGTCGGCCCTGGTGTGTCCCTACCGTTACCGCTGCAGCCGTACCTCTCTCCATCAGTGAGTTGAAGAGCGATGCGTTGATGAAGTAGAGCAGGTAGGTGACGAGCTGCGAGCAGATCTCTGGGTGGAGCTGACAGTCGGACAGAAGTCTACGGCTCTCAGCCACCACCTCCACAACCCGCTGGATCTCCACAGGGGCCCGCAGACCCCCGCTGCCCTGCACCCAGTCGCCATGGATGCTGGCCTGCGGGTCTGGACACTCCCTGAACGGGTTGCAGTCCAGGAAGCCGGGCAGGAGGGGGAACAGGACCTAGAGAGACAGAGGCAAATAAATGGAAGAAATGGAATAAATGGGAGCCGAGTGACTCACTCATCCACCCAACAATTCCTGTGGGTTGGAAAAGTTAACGCTGTGGATGTTCTGATCGTTGCAAGACTCTCAGACATGGAGCCCAGATTTCAGACCACCCATGCAGCTTTGGCGTCTCTGTCACCCTGCGTTTTCTTTTTCACGTTGCTGCTGTAAATGTCGTGACAAAAGAACACGGCAGAAACCGAGGCTTTTCTAACGTTTCCTATGTTCAAGCCCGAAGCTCCTCGCTGCTCTTCTCAGCATGTCTGGACAATGACAGCTTTGTGCGGGCTAATTGTACACAGACATCCCCCTTCCCTTCCCTTCCCTTCCCTCCCCTTCCCCTGCAATCTCACTCTTATGCCGACGAGCTTCCGAGGCCAGGCCGGGCTTCAGATCCACATTCCCCAAAAATTGACTATGGCTCATGTGGGCTTGGCAGCAGGACTGCTGAGTGAGGAGTTCTGGAGGAATCCACTCTGAGCAGATCAATTTACATGTTACTGTAAAGCTCCCGGCGGGCGGCCGAACATGAACAACAGAGGCGAGAGAGGAGTCGGGCACAGCTGCCATCGCACATGAGACAATGGAAACGGTTCAGCCCAATCATCTCGCAGCATTTCTGGTTGGAAAAGTGTGTTGAGAGGAGCCGGCCAGTATTGATTGATGGAGGTTCACCGCATACATTCATGGCACCGACGCTCAGAAAACATAAAGAGCATAATTGTGTTGTACTGCGAGGGCAGTCTGCCTGCAGCCCAGAGACCAGCGTCACCAGGGCTGTCTTTGTTTCCTGCGCCACAGGAATCCACCTCGTCCAATGAAATACCACCAAAAGAAACGCACAATGAAGTTGGTGGTGCAGCTTCTGTTCAGATTTAAATCAATGGAAGGACTGATGGATTGTAGATAGACTGATCCATTGTAGATAGACTGATGGACCGGTAGATAGACTGATCCATTGTAGACAGACTGATGGATTGTAGATAGACTGGTCCATTATAGGTAGACTGATCAATTGTAGACTAATGGACCAGTAGATAGACTGATCCATTATAGACAGTCTGATGGACCAGTACATAGACTGATCCATTATAGACAGTCTGATGGACCAGTACATAGACTGATCCATTATAGACAGACTGATGGACCGGTAGATAGACTGATCCATTATAGGTAGACTGGTGGACCAGTAGATAGACTGATCCACTGTAGACAGACTGGTGGACCAGTAGATAGACTGATCCATTGTAGACAGACTGATTGACCAGTAGATAGACTGATGGACCGGTAGATAGACTGATCTATTGTAGATAGACTGATGGACCAGTAGATAGACTGATCCATTATAGGTAGACTGATCCATCATAGGTAGACTGATCGACCGGTAGATAGACTGATCCATTATAGACAGACTGATGGACCAGTAGATAGACTGATCCATTGTAGACAGACTGATGGACCAGTAGATAGACTGATCCATTGTAGACAGACTGATGGACCGGTAGATAGACTGATCCATTATAGGTAGACTGATGGACCGGTAGATAGACTGATCCATTATAGGTAGACTGATCAATTGTAGACTAATGGACCAGTAGATAGACTGATCCATTATAGGTAGACTGATCGACCGGTAGATAGACTGATCCATTGTAGACTAATGGACCAGTAGATAGACTGATCCATTATCGACAGTCTGATGGACCAGTACATAGACTGATCCGTTATAGGTAGACTGATCGACCAGTAGATAGACTGATCCATTGTAGACTAATGGACCAGTAGATACACTGATCCATTGTAGACAGACTGCTGGACCAGTAGATAGACTGATCCATTGTAGACAGACTGGTGGACCAGTAGATAGACTGATCCATTGTAGACAGACTGGTGGACCAGTAGATAGACTGATCCACTGTAGACAGACTGGTGGACCAGTAGATAGACTGATCCATTATAGACAGTCTGATGGACCAGTACATAGACTGATCCATTATAGGTAGACTGATCCATCATAGGTAGACTGATCGACCGGTAGATAGACTGATCCATTATAGACAGACTGGTGGACCAGTAGATAGACTGATCCATTGTAGACAGACTGGTGGACCAGTAGATAGACTGATCCACTGTAGACAGACTGGTGGACCAGTAGATAGACTGACCCATTGATCAATCGTAGTGAGTCTGTGGACTGTCCATCCATCCGTCCATCCTGTTTTACATACAGGTTGTTATTTTGACCCACATGCACCCAGTCAAATCAAGCAGCTGCGTTAGGAGGCAGAAAAACATCCCATAAATCATCAGGGTTTGAGCAGTTTGGTCTCCACACTCCAGCCGGTTCTGGTCTGTGAGTGGAGGCGACGTGCTGTGAGGAGACACACGACGGAGCAGCGTGTCTAAGACGTCTGTCCACACGGAAACAAAAACACGATCTTGATAATAGACTGTTGGCTGAGGATGATGTTCTGTGAATGAGGAAGAGTGTGTGTGTGTGTGTGTGTGTGTGTGTGTGTGTGTGTGTGACTGATCACCTGGATATTTGAAAGCTTCCGTTCTGCGTCAATGTGTCCTCAGAACAGTGTGTCAAGTTAAGGTGACTGTTCCAAAGTCACGACACACATTCACGACCATTTCTAACAACCAACTAGTTCCAGGTTCTGTTTGTTATTAATACGACCACAAGAGGGCGACTCATTTACATCCACTACAAGGGCCTTGTGTATGTGCAGCAGACGTACGAGTCGCTAAATTGCGTCTGGAACAACATTCACAGACGACAAATAGAACACGTGTGTGTGCACATGAACAAAGACCTCAGTGATCCAGAAACAGTCGGATCACGCTGACCACATCTTGGATTCTCCACTCAGGTCCTCCTGTTTGGACCGAGGTCTGTGACAGACAAACAACGGCGGCAGCAACTTCCTGTCAGAGGGACATGACTCCAATTCCGACTGGGACGGCACATAGAATGGAAGTCTCATCCCCTCTGACGGCCGACGTTCAGCTGGAAACCTCAGTTATCACAGTCAGCGTGCTCAGACGTGACTACGGACGAGGAAACATGAATGTCCACGTTCATATGAATCCTTTCATAGTGACAGTATCGCTGAGAAGTACGTGTCACTTGGCTCTGATGTCAACTGTCAGGAACCGATGGACGTTTTCTCCTTCTCCTAGCTCCCTCGTCACACCAGGTAGAGGAACGAGGGACAAATAGTCACATGTTGAAGGTATTTAAGTGTGCTGGCACGAACGTTAAAGGGTTCAGGAGGGGACAGGATTTCACTTTAAAACTGAGTTTGAATCTCAATCACCTTTGTGGTTTTATCTGTGAAGGATGTCAGACGAAGGTTTTACAGACGTCAGCTCATTCACAGATTCTCCTTCCTAGTTTCGGCTGCAGGGACAAAGAGTCGTCTCTCCCCGACGAGCCGACGAGCTCCTCTGTTAGCCTGCTGGAGACGCGCTGTGCTAACGCTGTTGCTCAAGTGGCGTCCTGTTGCTTTGACACCAGAGGCCACCAGAGGTCACCAGAGGTCACACACGAGTGCGGTCAGCTCCTCCATCAACAGGCCCGTGTCGGTCGCCTCAACTCGACGAGCCCTCCACTCGCCACTGCAGCTTCTGGAGGGAACGCCGGGAACTAGAGCGCAGCTTGATTTGGCAACGAGGCGCAGACATTCTGTGGTCAGGAAAAACCTCATCAGACATTTGTCTTATTTGCAGCAGATTTGTTTTCACCGCTGCACGTCCAGCTGAGGAGAGGACGAGTCACAGCGTGCGTCTGACCTGAGCCGTTTATCAGTGGGAGTATTGATCTCAGTGCTCAGGGGGGTTCTATTTTTACTTTTCTTCAGACGTCTGAAGTCAGTGATGATGATGACTTCCTGTCAGCAGACTTCAACTGGAAGAAGCTGCAGCAACAGAGAGATACGAAGACCTCGATAGGTCCGATTCATTCTGATCATCGTCATGGTAACGTCAGTGGAGCCAACATGATCGATTAGAGATTCTGTGGGAACACTGGAACCAACCCCCAACACACACACACACACACACACACACACACACACACAAATGTACACAAACAGACACATACATACAAACAGACACACACACACACACACACACAAACACACACACACAGAAACAGAGACACACACACACCACAGAGAGACACGGAAAGACACACGCACACACACTGACAAACACACAGAAAGACACACACACACACTCACACACACAGAAAAGGAGACACACACACACCACAGAGAGACACGGAAAGACACACACACACACAGAGACAGATACCCCCACACACACAAACGTACACAAACAGACACACACACACAAACAGACACACACACACACAGACAGATACCCCCCCACACACACACGCACACACACACACACACACACACACACACACACACACACACACACACACACACACACACACACACACCCTGTTGTAAGACCTCAGTGTGTCAGCGTCACTGGACTCTTTATTCTCAGTCTGGTGCTGATTATTTTCCTTTCTGAAGTTACACATCATATTCATCAGTGTGTGTGTGTGTGTGTGTGTGGGGGGGGGGGGGCACAGGACTCTGGCCACTCTGCTCGTCTACTGATCGCCAGCAAACACAGGAACACAAAGCCCATGGTTCAGACAGGAAGGGGTGTGTCCTCTCACCTTGGTGATGTAGTAGACACACTGCTGGAACGCCAGCATGACGACCTCCTCCAGGACGGCCAGAGTCTCCTCGCTGGCCGAACGCACACACGACAGACGCAGCTCCGACAGCGCTGAGACGTGACGGCAGACGTTGTCAGTACTCTTAACGAATCATTCTCATACAAATAGACAAAGAGAACTTCATTGCTGTTATGCACATAAACAGGTTTTTGTGTCAAACAGAAAACTCTCTTGACTAACCCAAGTTCCTCATCTCCTCGGTGACCACTTTCCCTCGTCCCTCTCCATCGTCCCTTCCTCCTCGGGTTCTCCACTCCAGAATCAGAGGCAGCTGGTCCTGGATGAAGTGCAGCAGCTCGAAGCTGTTGGACATCCACACCACCAGGGGGCGCAGTCCTGCTATCAGCTCCTGCAGGTCCTTTGCCTCTGTGTGCCCGCCGCTCATGCTGAAGGGAAACAGGTGTGTGTTCAGGGTCTGTGGCGGGCTGAGGAACATGAGTATGAGCAGAGAAGGAGGTGAACACGTACGGTTCGCTGTGAGCGGCGGCCAGCTCCTTCGTCAGTCTCTGCATCACAACACACATGGGTATCAAACACAGCGGCCATCGTCGTCAGTGGACATGACAAGGTTCCGTCCTGTCAAACACCTGCTGACGCACAGTGACAGCGCACAACTACACAAACCCACACTGACACTGTGGTTTACAAACGAAATGTTGACGTGGGGTATCAGGTGATAGGTTGTGTGTGTGTGTGTTGTGTATTTCTGACACACAATCCCCTCTCAGCTGGTTCGTTGTGTTTGTGAATGACCCTCCATCTGTGACTCACCCACACGACGCTCTGAACGCCACCGGCGATCAGCAGCAGGAGCCGGCGCAGGTCGGAGGTCGGACGGCATGACGCCGAGAACTCAACGCACACACACAGCAAAAAGGCAGCGGTCAGCGGCGGCGGCGGCGGTGGCCCGACCTCTGAGCTGCCGCCGTCGCCCATGGCGATGATGGTCCTGACGATGTGGTGCTCGTCCTCAGGCTGGTAGGTGACAGTCAGTGGGCGGCCGTCGGGTGACGTCAGACACTCCCGGCTCCCGCCGCGGTGGACGGCAGCGCCGGATGAGCTGCAGGTGTCGCACAGTGAAGGGAGGTGTCCCAGCAGGCAGGGGACAGTGGACAGGCTGGACTCAGGAGCGGGGGTCGTCACCTGACGGAAACATCAGCCGCTATTAGGTGATTTACGGTAAACAGCCGGTGTTCACGTGGGGTGTGGCTGGTACCCTGTGCGTCGCGGGGTCCTTGAACAGGAACAGGTAGCTCCGCCCCAGGCCGATGACATCACCAGGGCTGAGCTGAGCCTCCCTTCGCAGGACCTCGCCGTTCCACGTGACCATGGCCTCCAGGCCGGGGCGGAGCAGCACCGGGCCGCCGGCGCCACCACGTCGGATGACGCAGTGGCTCGGCAGGATGTCGGGGGCGACGAGGACAATGTCAGGACTGGTCACGTCCTCACTCTGTCCACCAATTACAACGGTTGGACTCGCCAGCAGGTAGATGACAAAGTCCTGCGTGAGAGCACACGTTGGAGAAAAGGTCGCACTCCTTTCATTTCCTTCTTTCTCACTATTTAAAATTATTGAATGATTCTATGACTCGCTGTTTGCCGAGTTCAACAGTTACTGATCTCATGGTGGTTTTCTTCTGGACAGAGTTCCACAACTTTTGGCGATAGAACAGATCAGCTCACACTATGCTGATTCAGCAGATCTCAGCTGGTGTTGTTCGTGTCTTCATCGTCATTCTTTGATATACTTTATTGATCTGAGCATTTTTGTGGAGTTCTAGACACGGATGATGAAAATGTCCCGATTTGACATTGAGGAAGAATCCTTCAACAGATTCCTGGATCCAGAAGGTTCCAGAACACCGCCAACATTTGATCATCTGGGTCTGGTCCATTAGCAGCAGTAACTCACCAGGAAAATCATTCACAGCTCTCTAATATGTGATAATGTAATGTGCTGTATGTCGGTGAAGGTTCTCAGTCATTCAGGTCATGGTGTCTTGCTGGGTTAAATCGTAGACAACTAGAACTTCTGGTTTACTTGAAGACGTTTCTCCACTCATCCAGAAGCTTCTTCAGTTCTGAACAGACTAGTGGGGAGTCCTGCTACTAATACTAAGTTGGGTCGTTACCTCACACAAAGGAGTGTTGGTATCAGGTCCCCCTCCCTGGCTGTCAGTCATCTGAGGGTTGTTAAGTCGTTGTCTTACCTGAAAGGGGGGGTGAGTTTCGGGCCCCCCTCCATTGTTGTCAGAGTCACCTGTAAGTCGTTGGGTCACTGAGTGGTTGGAGCTGCAGGTATCTGAATGGTTTTTGATCCTCTTGGGGAGAGATCCTAAGACTGCATTGTAAGTGTTAGATAAATTGTGTCTTAGGCCCCCTCCCCTGTTGAGAGAGGGTTTCTCTAATTTAACAAAAATTGCCTCTTTTAACTCCTCTCTCAAACCATCTGTCCCCCCTGGCCAAAATGTGAACGTTGTCATCCTCAAAGGAGTGACCTTTGACCTTTAAGTGAAGGTGAACTGCAGAGTCCTGTCCTGAGGAAGCAGCTCTCCTGTGTTGAGCCATGCGTCTGTGTAGCGGTTGTTTAGTTTCCCCAACATACCGGTCAGTCACTCCTCACTACACTGGACGGCGTACACTACATTGTCCAGCTGGTGTCTGGGTGTCTTGTGTGTGTGTGACGACCTATGTGTGTGTGAGACGATCTGTGTGTGTGTGTGATGACCTGTCTGTGTGTGTGTGTATGTGACGAACTGTGTGTGTGTGTGTGACGACCTGTGTGTGTGTGTGAGAGACGATCTGTGTGTGTGTGTGTGACTGCGTGTGTGTGTGTGTGTGTGTGTGAGTGTGTGTGTGTGAGTGGGTCTGTGTGTGTGTGTGTGTGGGCCTGTGTGTGTGTGTGTGTGTGTGATGACCTGTGTGTGTGTGTATGTGACGAACTGTGTGTGTGTGTGAGAGAGACG
>CAAKHB010006774.1:0-17163 GCA_901007665.1 Aeoliscus strigatus
GGTAGTTTATCAGCGTTCACTTTCTCTAAGTGACGAGACCTTCGTGATTTGGCGCCATCTCGTGGACATGATGCGACACTACATCTAGTAAACGAAGACGTGATGATGAAATGGATCTGTTTCCTCCTTCTGTATGTGGTCACTAACTAAACACACAGAAAAGCGTCAGTCACCTTAACATTACGTCATATACACACATTAAAAATGCACGTTTTAAGCCCCCCCCCTCCCTGTCGTGGTCTGTTTACCCATCAGCCCACTCTGCAGGTCAAGTTTCAAAGTTTCCTTCTCCTCTCTGGGTTTCATGAAACAAACAAATATTGACCTGGGGAACAGTTCAGTTCAGCTCTGCTCTGTTTTCACAAGGCGCCGGGCAGAAGCACAGTGTGTCACAGGGTGTGTGTGTCTGTGTGTGTGTGTGTGTGTGCTTGAGCCTGGAAACATGAGGTGTCTGCTGCTGCTGCATCTGCTGCTTCTGGAGCTTCTGCTCCTCCAACACAGTCACTGCTTTGAGTTTGTTATCGATGGCGAGTGGGACGACGAGTCGGTGAGTTGAACCTCCTGGAAAAAAAAAACATTTCTTGTCGCCGAATACGTCAAATGATATTTATTGTAAGTCAATATAATAACCAAACTGTAGTGAACCGACCAGTTCCTTGGAGCACCAGTACTTAGATCCGATTTAAGAACTCTTAGGTGAATTGAAATGGTCCCTAGAAATGAGGCATTGGTGACCTGTTCCTAATTTCATACAGCAGTAGATTTCTGTTCTAATCTATTTCTGACACTTAATCTGCCTCCTGTGTTGTTCTGTGTGAATGTGGCCGATCCCAAAGCGGCTGAAACGACCCTCACTCATCTCCAAATGTCGTTCTTTTACCAGGCCGATTCCCGGGACCATCGGGAGCGACACAAGGTGAGCGTTTCTCCAAACGTCACCACTGTTTTTCATTCAAGTACCCACAAAGGATCGAGACTCTGCGCTTGCTCTTCTCACCGCTTGTCGCAAACAAACTTCGATCCAGTTTACTGATTACACACAAACGTCTCCGAGGCCAACGAGTCTGCGCCAGCTTATCCACGATCCTGCATCATTGGTGCCTCAACACCACTGATTGGTGACTCGTGTGTGTTTCAGAGAGCGATATTGACCAGTGAGGAGCAAGAAGACTTTGAGGTATGACCCTCCACTTGTTGTTCAAGCCTTCTCCACTGTGACAGAGTTGACCCTTATCTAACAATCAATACGCTGCTGTTTGAAGAGATTCCCGTGACCGACGGGTTATTGACTGACCTCCTCTACCTTCCGCTGCAGCCGACCGACGGTCTCACTCGTGTCGAGTGCAACGAGTCTTGTTTCATTGTTCCTGTCGTGTCCACGTGCAGGCTATCCGCGGCGATGACATCACGGTCAAGAGCTACAAGGTCGAGAGCCGCATCACGTCCCGATTCGCCCACACCACTGTCCGGAGCTCGGTGGTCAACTCGGGCTCCAAAGCCCAGAGCATCGGCTTCAACGTGCAGGTTCCCAAACGAGCTTTCATCACCAACTTCACCATGTGAGTGACGTCACAAGCAACGTCCACCGACGTTCTCTCTCACACAGAGGCGTAATAATACCTCCCCAGCGTGTGTGTCAGGAATATGAAAAGAGCTGGTTTATGGTGGACAAGCCGCTTGAAGCCGTCCCCTCAGTTTGCCGTTAACCCGGTTCCTCTTTCATATTGGAAAAAAGCACCTTCTCCCGGTGATCTGTTGCAGGAATGTGAATGGAATAACCTTCGTGGGCTCCGTGAAGGAGAAGACGGTGGCCAGGAACCTGTACGCCCAGGCCAGAGCCAGAGGCAAAGCAGCAGGCATCGTCAGGTACCGGGCCGGCGTTTGAACCCCAAATGAAGGGTTTAAAAAAAACCATCATGAAGACTGAAATGTCTGTGCACATCAGGGCAAACTCTCAGGAAATGGAGACGTTTAAGACCGAGGTCCACGTTCCACCGGGCAGCAACATCGAGTTTGAGCTTCATTACCAGGAGATGATGCAGAGGAAGTTGGGTTTCTACGAGCACTCGCTGTACCTGCAGCCCGGGAGGCTGGTTCCCCAGTTCCAGGTAGGACTCTCCTCCAGCATGTGTGTTTGTCGGTAGTCGGGGGGGGGTCAGAGAGGGTTGGAGGCTGTCAGCGTCTCTGACTGTCTTCAGGCGGACGTCTACATCTATGAGCCGAAGGGAATCTCCAAGGTCGAAACGCCAAACACACTCGGTGAGCAGTTCAAGGACCTGATCAAAGTTACCTCCACCAAGGAGAAGGTAACACACACACACACACTGCAGGACTCACTACAGTTACTCATGTTTGTTTGTTCATGAAACTCAACCCCAAAAGAGCATTTGCAGTAAACAGACAAACTTGACAACGGTGATACTGTGAATACCAACAAAAATGGCCTTTTTTGTCGCCAGGCTCATGTCGTCTTCAAGCCCAACCTACAGCAGCAGAGGAAATGTGAGAACTGCACAGCCAGCGCCATCGATGGCGCCTTCACCGTCAGATATGATGTGAACAGGGACAGCAACGCCGGGGAGCTCCAGGTTTGATGAATGACACAGCAGAAATCTGAACGAGACAACCAGGAGAGTGTTTGACTCATGACAACGTCCACGCGTCCCTCCAGGTCTCTGACGGACATTTTGTCCATTTCTTCGCTCCGTCCAACATGTCTCCGCTTCCGAAGAACATTGTGTTTGTCATTGATGTGAGTGGATCCATGTGGGGAGTCAAGATGAAGCAAGTAAGCGATGCTCTTCCCCGTCCTCGTTTCGGAGGAGAAACACTGACACCGTGTGGTCATTGTGCAGAATGCATTCAAGTCCTTCTCTCTCAGACAGTTGAGGCCATGCAGGCGATCTTGGACGACCTGACCATGGACGACCACCTCAGCATCATCGACTTCAACCACAACGTACGTTGCTGGAGTGAGGATCTCGTCCCCGCCTCCCCCATGCGGGTGGCAGACGCCAAGAAGTACATCCAGAGCATCAAACCAGTGGGAGGTCCGATTCAGTTGACTGAAAAAAAAAAAAAAAAAAGATCAGTAACGAGTCCATGAGATCAAGTAGTCTGTTTGTCCCCAGGCACTAACATCAACGAGGCCCTGATGAAAGCGGTGCAGATGCTGGTGAGGGCGTCCAATCAGGGGCTCATCCACCCTCGCTCGGTGTCCATGATCATTCTGGTGTCCGACGGAGACCCCACCGTAGGTAAGGCCGCTCGTCAGCCGTGGGCCGCTGAATTCTGCAGCTCTTCGGCCGTTCAGCGGCTCCTGTTCCTCGATCCGCAGGAGAGATCAAGCTCAGCACCATCCAGAAGAACGTGAAGAAGGTCATGAGGGAGGAGTTCTCTCTCTTCTCACTGGGCATCGGCTTCGATGTCGATTACGACTTCCTGGAACGCATCGCCACGGAGAACAGGGGCATGGCCCAGCGCATCTACGCAAACCACGACGCTGCCGAGCAGCTGCGGGTACGAGGGGCGCGTGGGAACCCTCTGGTGAGCACCCTCCATCTGTCGTTGCCCTCAGCGTCCTTCCTCTTGTGCCGCAGACGTTCTACAGCCAGGTCTCCTCTCCCCTGCTGAGGAGGATCACCGTCCAGTTCCCCGAGGACGCCGTGTCCGACGTCACTCAGAACCGCTTCGACAAGTACTTCGGCGGCTCCGAGCTGGTGGTGGCGGGGAAGGTGCAACCGTCGGAGAGCGACACGCTCACGGGCTTCACCACAGCGTCTGGGGTGAGTCACACACGTTTGCCTCCTGGAGGGCAGTGGTCCCCCACCTGGGGCCCGGACCCCGACAGTCTGACGAAATCTAATGCGATGTGTCATTAAACGGGGGCCAGTGGGTCAGTGAACGTTCCCTAGGAATAGAATCGTTGGTTTTGCAGTAAGATCATTCATTCATTCATTCATTCATTCATTCATTCATTCATCTTGACCCGCTTGCGTCGCCTACGGGTCACAGGCTGGAGTTGATCCCAGCAGTCAGGGGGTGAGAGTCAGGGTACAATCTAGAGGCCGGACTCCCCAGAGAGAACCCACGCAGACAAGAGGTGACAGTGCTACCACTGCGCCACCGTGTCGCCCGCAACAGGATAATGTCGTGGACTAGTCCCATGATGTTGGTCCTTGGGCCAGAACCGTTTGAGAAGCCCCCGGTCTTTGAAAGCGTTCATTCATTCATTCATTCATTCATTCATTCATTTCAATGTTGACACTTCTGTTAGAAGTTGCAGACTTTACAGTCCGCACATAGTGCCAAAGTTGTTGACGTCCGTCTCATTCCACCTCCAGGCTCTTCTGGACCTCACCCTGGAGACGGAGACGGACACTTTGAGCCTGGACCAGGAGCTCGCCAAGCAGCAGCATTCCTTCACGGGCTTCGCCAAGCAGATGTGGGCGTACATCACCGTCAAACAGCTGATCAGCGAGCGGTGAGAGCTCCGCGGAGTCACCCGACCCACTGAGTCTGACCGTGTTCGTGGGCTGAAGTTCGAATCTCGGCAGGTCTCTGGCGCCGACGGCTGTGAAGAAGAGGAAGATCACCCAGCGGATCCTGGCGCTGGCTGTGGAGCACCAGTTCGTCACGCCGCTCACCGCTCTGCTGGTGGAGAGCGAGGACGCCACGGAGAGGCTGCTGGCCGACTCCCCGAAGGACCCGAAGCAGGGCTGCTGCCCAGGTGACCTCAGAGAGGCCCTCAGTGGTCGCTGAACCCGCATAACTCAAATGATGACACAGAAAAGACGATAAGATATAGAAGACGACAAATCCAAACGAGTTTGCAACAGGAAATGAGTTGAGAATAACAACCACAGGGGCGACACGGTGGAGCAGTGGTTGGCACTGGTGCCTCAATGTCCTGGCCCGGGCTCTGTCTATGTGTCTGTGTGGGTTCTCTCCAGGTTCTCCAGGTTCTCCAGGTTCTCCAGCTTCCTGTCACCTCCAAAATCATGCTGAGGTTGATCGCTGACTCTAAATCACCTGTAGGTGTGAATGTGAACGGTTGAAACGACGATGAACGAATGAACGAATGAACGAATGAACGAGGTCCCACTGGGTGATATGAGCAGACAGATTTGATCTCGTCAGGATAAAACCAGTTGAGGATCAGTTCACTTTCTTGGTGACTGCGCTGTTTAAGGTTTTGATGGAACACCCTTCAAACCAACCGGCTGTGTCCAGGAGGAGCAGGAGGCGGCTTGGCGTCCGCCGGCCTGTCTCCGGTGCGCGTCGTCTACCAGCCGCCACCCTGGGTGCAGATGTCCACCCCCGCCCCGCCGAGCCATGTGGAGAAAGGCCCAGAGGAGTGGACTCTGCCTCAGCACGTCAACCTAGGTAACACCCGCCCTCGACACCCAGACTGCGACACGTCCAAACGCCGACCGTCTCTCCTCTGCAGTGGACAACGACCCTCACTTCATCGTCCACCTGCCCCGCGGCGACGTGGACGTCTGCTTCAACATCGACTCCAAACCGGGTCACATTCTCAACTTGGTGTCGGACAGAGGAGCAGGTTCTTTTAAAAGCTTCCCGTTCTAGCGTCCTTGAGGCGTCGGTGCGTCGGCGTAACCCTCGTCCTTCTCCCTCCCGAAGGTTTGACGGTCAACGGTCAGCTCATCTCCTCCAAGCAGAGGCTCCAGGGCAAACTGAACACCTACTTCGGCGTCATCTCCGTCTACTACCAGCCCGATGGAGTCGGTCTGACCATCGGCACCGACGGCATCGCCATGTCCGACGGCAGGAACAACCACTCCTTCACCTGGGGAGCCACCGCTGGCATCACACAGGACGGGTAACCATCATCTACCATCCACCATCCACCATCGTCCTCCTTCGGGTTCTCCTGCCTCCTGACGGGACTGTCACACGTTTCAGGGTGAAGATTTCCATCGTGAAGAACTCTCACGTGACAGTCACCGTAAACGACAACGTCCAGGTGACGGTTCTGCTTCACCGCGTGTGGAAGAAACACCCGGTCAACGTGGACTTCCTCGGCGTTTACATCCCCAGTGACAACCAGTACTCCTCTCTGGTCCACGGGCTCATAGGTCTCCTTCCAGCTTATTCTACTTCTTCAGCCTCTACTTTCATATTTATTATCCAGTAATTTACAGTCTCTTCATCTTATCAATCTTCTGTATACTAGTAATCTCTGCTGCCCTCTTGTGGCCACATTTTTTAAATTTCAACATTAATTTTATCTTACTACAAAAAAAGAAAAGTGTACTGTTGGTTCATAAACCTGAAAGTGTGTGTGTGTGTGTGTGTGTGTGTGACCTCGCAGGGCAGTTTTCACGAGAGCTTGACGTGTTTGTGTCTGACGTCCACGACGGAGCGGACCCTCTGAAGAAGGAGGCCACCATGGAGGTGAAAGGCAACAGGCTGCTCGTCACCAGGTACGTCTGAACTCACACACACCGGATCAGGGAACACGGGCGTTTTATTAAAACTGGTGTGTGTGACAGGGGCTGGCAGAAGGACTACAGGCGCGACAAGACACGCGGCTCCAACGTCTACTGTTGGTTCATACACAACAGCGGGAAGGGTTTCATCGACGGCCACTACACCGACTACATCGTCCCAGATCTCCACAGCTTCCTGCAGACGCTCTGAGCCGTTTCTACCGGTGCTGCTTTTAGACCCCGTTAGAACCGTCAAGATTTTTTTTTTCCCCTCATGTCTATGTGATTTGTCGCTTTTTTTTCAGCTCTCAAAATAACAGGCGTCTGGTTTTTACATTTATTTGAGCAAATTTGTAATTTTAAGATGAACAGAAAATTAAGGAAAAAAAAAACAAAAACAAACAAAAATCAGACAGCGTGATACTTGGTTGGAAAATAAGTACAAGCGAGTCTCGGTAGAAGGTCTCTGACACAGTAGAGTCCCAAAGTGTGAGCGAAGCACGGCGGCCTCAGGCCAGTTTGGAGAAGTCCTCGTAGGCGATGTCCACTCTCTTCCCTTTCTGGTCCCCCTGTGGAGGTCACCGTTAGAATCAGGTTGGTGGTCAAGTGGACAGGGAACAAACGTGAACTTCAGAGCGTTCTGTCACACTGAAATCAACTTGAACTAATAAACTGTGGTGACACAAACTGTAGGTTGTTGTCTGACACACACACACACACACACACAGTCACTGACGGAAAAACACTCACAGAGTCCAGCGTGAGCGTGGCACAGAAGTTCTTCTCCTCTATCCCCTCCAGCACGGCCTCTGTGTCCCTGTGGGGCCCGTTGAGGATCAGAACCCGTTTACCTGCGGCGAGTTGAGCATTGGGTGACCGAGCTACGGAGCTGAGGAGCGTCCATACCGGTGGGCGGAGGTTTTTACCTGGTGCAGGTATCACGGTTTCCACGTGCATCTGGTCCAGTTTCAGTTTGTCTCCAGAGTCGATCATCTTCACCACGGCTGCGTATCTGTCTTGCACCTCCTGCAGCAAAGCAGTGATGGTGTGTGTGTGTGTGTGTGTGTGAACAAATTCACATGTTGGTGGTCCAGTCGAGCAGTTACCATGACGACGGCCTTCTTCTTGTGGTACTTCTCTCCGAGCCTCTTGGTGACGACTTTGACCACGATGTTGGGCTGCAGCCAGTAGTCCGTCCTGACGGCCTGCTGCTTCTTCTTCTTCTTCTCCTCCATCTGAACAAACACAGACTTTTTTTTCCCTCTCCCCCCTCCACGTTCGTTTCCAACAAACCTACAGCGACAGACTCCACTGCTCCACCTCAATGATCTCCTCCAGCGCTGACTTCTTCTTCTTGTCCCTGCCGTCCGAGCTGGAGGACGTGTCTTTCCTCTTGGTTGAGGTCGAGCCTGCTGCTTTCAGAGCGCTCGCACCGAGCACAGAACTACGAGGAGACACACGCGCTCAGGTCATATTCAAAGGGAGTCGGAATCGACTGGCGCCAGCAGCTGCCACACCTGGATGTGGACGGTCCCGCTACCGATGAGGTGGCGCCCAGCTGGAATGCAACTGCAGGAGAAAAGGAACCGTTTTAGTTCGTTTCAGTGTCGTTTTGTGGAGGGATTAAAAAAAAAAAATCTAACCTTTTTCCTCTTCACTCTCTCGTTTCAGTTCGGTGTAAACTGGAGTTTCCTACAGAAGCAGACACGGAAAAACAACTTTTGAAATTGTCTGAGGCCAAAGTGAGCGGTTTTATTGCTGACGTCTCATGTCAACGTGTCCACTCAGGAGAACGTCGACACGCTCTCTGATGTTTGTGCGTCAGGTTATTCAGACTCAGAACTGCTTTATTAATCCCAGAGAGGGAAGGAGCGCTCAGCGGCTCACCTCAGACTCCTTGCTGTCCATGCCTCTGCGAACCTGCTCCTCGATGAACTTGGCGCTCCTTTCCTCATCATCCAGCTCATGCTTCTTCTTCCTCTCCAGCTCCTCTTGGCGGCGGATGGTCTCGGGGTCTCGGTCGATGTACTGAATGTACCATCCTTTAGGTGTCTCATCAACCTTACACAGACCTGCCAGCGACATTTAACACGCTATTTATAATGTTTTTTTTTAAGGCAGAGAGCTGTGCACTCAGGTTATACTGCCCCCTACTGGTTTGGAGTGTGGAAAATGAAGTAATGGTTCAAGTAATGGCGAATGTTGTATGGGTTTGTACACTTGCTAACTGGTAGAACATTTTCAGTCACAGCGTTAAGGTCGGCCCACCTTCTCTGCCCAGCCACTTGGTAAAGTCCGTGAGCGTCTCCCACTTGGTGGAGTTCATGTGGATGTGTTCCCGGTCACTGATGTATTCATTGTACACAATGTTGTTGTGGACTCTCTTCGTCCCTGCACACATTCAAAGACCAACAAAGATCTATGACACCCCCAGCTCCTCAGGACTGATTGACAGCTGACTGGAGGCTGAAAACACCATGTGAATGAAGGATTTCAGACAAATCTGAACCCAGCTGCTAACACAACACATCTGGGTGGTTTGTGAGGGATCCAGACCCACCAAAGCGTCTCTTGAGCAGCAGCAGGAAGTCCCTTTTGAACTCACTAAGACAAAGAAAGCAGCCGTTAGTCTCCAACGTTTCCGTGTCTTTTTAACTTTTCATGAAAATGACCGAAGTAACACACTTGGAGAAGTGGTCCAGGAACCGATTGGGGCATTCTGAGGCCAGAAGCAGCTGCCTCTGGTGGGACTCGGACATGCAGTGACATTTGAAGCCATTCTGTCCACAAACACAGCAGAGAACGAGTTTCAAACCACATATCAGACAGACAAACACACGGTTGTTTGGTGAAGACTCACCTCGTCTCTACATTGTTTCTGGCACATCTGACAGTACCACCTCAACTTCTGAAGACCTTTGGATTTTATCCGGTTACTTATCGCCTTCGGTGACAGGAAATCTGCCTTCCCCATGTTTACCAATTGCACAACACACAATTTCTTCCACAAATAAAATAAATATTCGCTCTACGGCAGGAAGCTAATCACGAACAGACACTGCTAACGTTGTTTTCGCGTGTGTCATAATCTCGCGAGAAAGTCCAAATCTCCCGGTCGGCTTTGATGCATTCATGAACCTCGTAGACTACGTAATTACTAAACGTCACCGTATGATTTACTATAAAACATTTTTTTTAATCAAACAACGTGTTGTCTAGGAGAGATTAAAGATACATACGCACAATTTATGGCATTATGAGCTTAACTTAACTCATGTCGCAATTAAATTCTAGGTTTTCGAATAGACGCTGTGGATTCATCAGGTGTGATTCAACTTTTCTTCACCGGTCCACGAAGGCAGCATTCGTCCATTTTGCCTCCACTCGGCGCCTGCGCAGTCCTGCGTGTCTGACCTTCATAGGACTAACCATGTTCGCCAGGACCAGCGCGTTGGTTTTCTCCCCACAATGGTAAACTAAAAACTTATGGCCACGTTCTTGTCGATATCATTGTACGCCGTCTTTAAACAACCCGTTCATCATTGCTGATTTGACGAAGAGCTGCATAAGCTGCAGCTTGTAATGAGCGTTTTCTCTGTGCAAGGACGTGCTAACGTGGAGGCCGCGGCTAATGAATGACAGCGCCGCACTCTGAAGTTGAACTGAAGCTAACGCTAGCTCGATTCACTTGTCACGGATTTGCCGAATTGCTTTAGCCCCGAGTTAGTAGCTGTTCTAGAGGTAATGCTTTTCATGAACGCATGACCTCAGTTCATCAATTCCATGTCGCTCAGTTTTTAACGTCTGTTCCCAAACTGGCTAAGCTAAGTGACATTAGCTTGTCTGCAGCGTTAGCATGAGCAGGAGTTAGCGTTGTGTTTAATTAAAAGGACAAACGTAGTTAGACCGGGAATACTGATGAGTATGTGTCCATGTACTGCCCTGTGTCGATACTGTTTGAGGTTTAATTTGACATCTCTGTTCCCAGTGGGCAGGTCAGGAACATGGCTACCTTGAAGGACAGTAAGTATACTTTACATTCTGACAGAGGACAACTATAAAACGTCAGTATTCCTATTGATAACACTTCATCGCTTGTATCACATCGTCACAACCCATGTAACGTCATTTATTAACTGACATGTCTTTGTGTTTTAGTCACCATTCGGCTGAAGTCCATCAAGAACATCCAGAAAATCACCAAGTCAATGAAAATGGTGGCGGCTGCCAAGTATGCCCGTGCTGAGAGGCAGCTGAAACCTGCCCGTGTCTACGGCGGCGGTGCTCTGTGTACGTATTCCCACATGGTCGTCAGTTCACTTTCTTGAGTTTTCCCTCTGCAGCCACGTTAAGACGCTCTCTTCCCTCCAGCTCTGTACGAGAAGGCTGACATCAAATCCCCCGAGGAGAAAGCCGCCAAGCATCTGCTCATTGGGGTGACGTCTGACCGCGGTCTCTGCGGCGCCATCCACTCCGGCGTGGCCAAGACCATCAAGAACGAGATCAGCAGCCTGACCGGGGCCGGCAAGGAGGTGATGGTGGTGAATGTGGGCGACAAGCTGAGGGGGCTGCTGCACAGGTACTCATGGAAGCTTCTGGGCTTCATCCGGTTTGTGATAATTGGGAAGGAGCCGGTCGCTGATGTTTGAAATGATGGTTCATGAGTGTTGGCGAGTACGCGTGCTCTTCGTTCTTCTCAGAACTCACGGGCAGCACATCATGCTGAACTGTAAAGAAGTCGGACGCAAGCCCCCCAGCTTCGGTGACGCTTCCGTCATCGCTGCCGAGTTGCTCAACTCCGGCTACGAGTACGACGAGGGCTCCGTCATCTTCAATAGATTCAGGTGACGCGTCGGTGACCGTGCGAGGGAAAGTTGAACCGTTGAAGTGAGGAAATGTACCAACGGCGTGTCCTCCTGCCGCAGGTCTGTCATCTCCTACAAGACGGACAAGAAGCCTCTGTTCTCCACAGACGCCGTCGCTAACTCAGGTAGCGCCGGGCGTCTCCCACCGCAGGTCAGGTCCACCAGGTGACCAAACGCGAGGTGTGATTGTCCGTCTGCCTGCTCCCCGACAGAGAACATGGGCGTCTACGATGACATCGACGCCGATGTGCTGAGGAACTACCAGGAGTTTGCCCTGGTCAACATCATCTACCTGGCTCTGAAGGAGTCCTCCACCAGCGAGCAGAGCGCCAGGATGACGGCCATGGACAGCGCCAGCAAGAACGCATGTAAGGGCACCCGCTCACGCCGCCACGACTCGTTTGGTTGTCTGACTGACGCGTGTGTGTCCTCCTCTCAGCTGAGATGATCGACAAGCTGACCCTCACCTTCAACCGCACCAGACAGGCCGTCATCACCAAGGAGCTCATTGAGATCATCTCTGGAGCTGCAGCTCTGTGAGTGCTCCAGCGTCTTCTCTCCCTCTCCTTCCTCCTCTGTTTTTGTCACCTTTTTGTTCTGACGTAGTCTGATGATCTTGTCCCTCCTGCTGAACTCAGGAACTGAAGAGGTAACACAGTAGCTAGTCGGGCGCTAACGTAGAGGGGATGTTGTTCAGTGTGCAGACTAGATCTTTAGGCTACAGAGTGGTTCGCGCTCCCCCAGCCGGTCTCAGGACGTTCTTTCATTCTTGTCTTTGCAGATAAGCGGGCGACGTTGCTGTTTCCATCGGCGGTAGCTCTTCAAAAGTAGTTCAGACAGCTGTTGAACATTTGTGCTTCTATTTGTAAAATATGTGAAGAAAATAAAGCTTACAGAGAACCCGGTCAGTCTTTGGTCTGTCTCATTTCATAGCCGAAGGTTAGGGGTCATTGATCCACAGTGTGTTTATAGACACAAGGATAAACCAAACGTGGGATTGAAGGAGAGCAGAAGGCTGTTTTTTCATTTTGCTTCAGCTGAGATATTTTCCAGGATCCTTTTTCTGAAATCATTTCTTTAAGATAAACCCGTTACTTTTAGATGGGTTTTGGTTTTGTCAGACAAATAATTTCCAGTTCTTTTGAATAATCAAACTATTCCAGTACTTATTAGATGTGTTTACCTCTCTCAGCTCTCATCATCGGCTCTAAAGGACAAAACGAAGCGGTGTATTATGACCTTTGACCTCTGCACGTCAAGGAGACGTATGTGCAGGCAGTCTTTGCCTTGTGCGTATTGCAGTTCGGATTCTGACCACCAGGCTGCGCTGTCTGACAAGAAATAGATGACAAGTGAGTGTGCTTAGAGATTACTGGATGTGTCTCTGATTTTTAAATATCTCTTTGAAATCAGCCATTAGCAACAGAGTGTGTTCATGTTTGTGTGTAGAGGTATGTCTCTGTGTGTGTGTGTGTGTGTGTGTGTGTGTGTGTGTGTGTGTCCTGCAGGCCTTGTTTGTCTATTATATCTGTGCTTGTTATTGTTTACTCCTGAGGGGAGTGGGGATGCGATTGCATCTGAACACTGAAATTACAGTGATGCCAGACTCTGATAAACACGGCAGCCCGCTCATGTCCTGGTGAGGCCCACTCGTGGTTGGGGGGGGGGGGGCTGAAGAGCTGTGGGTGATGGACGGGGACGTGACAGCCAAAGGTTTGAGCTTCGAGATGTTTGGGAAGAGTGTGAAGTTGGGGAGTCTTCGTGAGACGACGACTTTTGGTCGAGTCCCATCCTGCTCGGCTCGTCGGGTCTGCCGGTGTTTTACAGGTAAACGTTCTCGATGTCCCTTAAAGCCCTTAAAGACCCACATTACTCAAACAGACAGTTCATGCGTGGCCACTAATTACTGGTGAAATGTTGCTCAAACTTTTTAAATTAGAAAAAAAAGCCCAAGACGCACATTCCCATTAAACTTGATCTAACATAGAAACTGAAATATTTTCATTAAAAGAAAATCACTTGTAGTTGATCTAGATCAATATATACATCCTGTATATGTCTGTGTATATATAATATATATCACACATACTACTGTCACAGGAACAAAGAAAACACAATATTCACATTTGTTTCATTAGAAATACATGATAAAACATCATCATTCAACGTTCATTCAATTAGCACTCGATGATTAATCGATAGATTAAAGGTGAATCACTGAGAGAGTGATTTGACAACTGGTACCACAATGAGACATCTCCAGCAAACTTCAGTGTGTGTGTGTGTGTGTGTGTGTTTCTGCATGAAAAGTGTGTGAGGACATGTGAACATTGTGTTCCGGGTCCCCGGCGCCACTCTGTATTAGCTTCACCTCGTTATCGTTATCGCCCTCCTCCCATTGTGGCGTGACGGCCGGAAAATGATTAGAGGAACAGGTGACAATGGAGGCAGAGATTTTTTGAGCCGTCACCCGGAGCTTCGCCGCTGTCAGGTACAGAGGCGTTACACTCGAAAGAAAAGACGGCGGCGACGCACAAAGAGCTCCTTTCTAACTTTAAAACTCACGTCTTCTTCACGAGGGCGTGGGTGGGAGGGAAAATGTCGACCTGAGCCTTCTGCGTCTCTTCTTCTCCTTCTGGTATCAAAGAGAAAGCGGTGTGACAGAGGGAGGAAGACGGGAAGTGAGGCTGTTTCCCACGATGACAAATGTGTGCATATGTGAGTGACTGATGTAGCAATGTCAGGGTATTACCCCCACCTCCTTATCTCAATGCATTCCCGTCCCTCGTTTGTCCCCCATCCTCCTCCCTCCTCAGTCCTCCACAAAGCTATCTGCTCCGTGGACTTTTCTGACTATTTATGTCGGACAAGGTCAGGATCATTTAAACCGCTCTGCCTTTCTCAGCCCCTGCAGATGAGATAGCCGGGGTAGGAGGGAGAAACGATCGATTCCCGCCACCACGCAGATTTATCCCCCACCCCCCCTTCTCTCTCATTCGCCCCAGTGAAACAGGGAAGGAAGAAGGGTCACCGATGCTGCCGCCGTGCTCGTCCGTCTCTGTCACGCCCGTGGCGTTTAAAATACAGTAAAAGCCCTTAAACTGGCCACTTCCCTCCGAGTCCCAGTGAGAGCGTTTGACCCATCAATCTGCCCGCTACACGGTTCTGAGGGCCGTGAACGGCGAGGCCTGCAGACAGCAGAGGAAGTCTGATTGATTCACACTGGTTTTGAAATGAAGCGAAGCCGAATGTTTGATTGTGGAACGGGCCGGACGTCAACAGCGAGAATTTCGCTTTTTATGTGTTTTCAAAATGTCAGTCTTGATAATAATGCCCTGGTTTGTTTGCACAGTAAACAGGTGTAATAAAGGTTTGCCCAGCGTGTGCTTTTGCAGGATCTGAACCATGGAACTCACATCGAGTGTGACGTAGTATATTCATCACAAACGAAGACGGTGGTTGGACCTCACTGTCTCCGCAATTTGTAATCGCCATTGTAGTTCATTTGTTTCAACCTGTTGTATCCAACCTGAGATAAGATGTATGATTTGTCTGTATGTATGTAATGTGTATTGTTAACGTTTGTTTTTTTAATGAAAAAAGTCATGATACAGCCTAATGTTATTAATTAAAATAAGTCATGCCATCAACTTATGAAAAATGTCTTTTTTACAAAAAAGTAACTATATAGCCTTAGGTTTTGTCTGAATAATAGTCACGCCATAGCCTGACATTTTTTTATGAAAAAAACTCATACTATAACCTTACGTTTTTTTTTCACGTTTTGGACGAAAAAAAAGTCATACTATAGCCTTACGTTTTTTTTCAATTTTTCGACAAAAGTCATACTATAGCCTAACGGGTTTTTTTCAATTTTTCAACAAAAAAAAGTCATACTATAGCCTTACGTTTTTTTTCACGTTTTGGACAAAAAAAAAGTCATACTATAGCCTTACGTTTTTTTTCACGTTTTGGACAAAAAAAAAGTCATACTATAGCCTTACGTTTTTTTTTCATTTTTGCGACAAAAAAAAGTCATACTATAGCCTTACGTTTTTTTTCAATTTTTCGACAAAAAGTCATACTATAGCCTAACGGTTTTTTTTTCAATTTTTCAACAAAAAAAAGTCATACTATAGCCTTACGTTTTTTTTCACGTTTTGGACCAAAAAAAAGTCATACTATAGCCTTATGTTTTTTTTCACGTTTTCGACGAAAAAAAAGTCATACTATAGCCTTACGTTTTTTTTTTTCAATTTTTCAATGAAAAAAAGTCATACTATAGCCTCACGTTTTTTTCACGTTTTGGTCAAAAAAAAAAGTGATACTAGTCTTACGTTTTTTTTCACGTTTTCGACAAAAAAAAAAGTCATACTATAGCCTTACGTTTTTTTTCAATTTTTCGACAAAAAGTCATACTATAGCCTTACATTTTTTTTCACGTTTTGGACAAAAAAAAAGGCATACTATAGCCTTACGTTTTTTTTCAATCTTTCGACAAAAAAAAGTCATACTATAGCCTTACGTTTTTTTTCAATTTTTCGACAAAAAGTCATACTATAGCCTTACATTTTTTTTTTTTCAATTTTTCGACAAAAAAAAGTCATACTATAGCCTTACGTTTTTTTTCACGTTTTGGACAAAAAAAAAGTCATACTATAGCCTTACGTTTTTTTTCACGTTTTGGACAAAAAAAAGTCATACTATAGCCTTACGGTTTTTTTCACATTTTCGACGAAAAAAAAGTCATACTATAGCCTTACGTTTTTTTTTCAATTTTGCGACAAAAAAAAGTCATACTATAGCCTTACGTTTTTTTTTCAATTTTTCGACAAAAAAAAAGTCATACTATAGCCTTACGTTTTTTTTCAATTTTTCGACAAAAAAAAGTCATACTATAGCCTTACGTTTTTTTTCACGTTTTGGACAAAAAAAAAGTCATACTATAGCCTTACGTTTTTTTTTCAATATAGCCTTATTTTTTTTCACGTTTTGGACAAAAAAAAAAAGTCATACTATAGCCTTACGGTTTTTTTTTCAATTTTTCGACAAAAAAAAAAGTCATACTATAGCCTTACGTTTTTTTTCAATTTTTCGACAAAAAAAAAGTCATACTATAGCCTTACGTTTTTTTTCAATTTTTCGACAAAAAAAAGTCATACTATAGCCTTACGTTTTTTTTTCAATTTTTCGACAAAAAAAAAGTCATACTATAGCCTTACGTTTTTTTTCACGTTTTGGACAAAAAAAAAGTCATACTATAGCCTTACGTTTTTTTTTTACTTTTGCGACAAAAAAAAGTCATACTATAGCCTTACGGTTTTTTTCACGTTTTCGACAAAAAAAAAGTCATACTATAGCCTTACGTTTTTTTTTCACTTTTGGACAAAAAAAAAAAATACTATAGCCTTACGTTTTTTTTTTCATTTTTTGAAAAAAAAAAAGTCATACTATAGCCTTACGTTTTTTTTCACGTTTTGGACGAAAAAAAAAGTCATACTATAGCCTTACGTTTTTTTTCACGTTTTCGACAAAAAAAAAGTCATACTATAGCCTTACGTTTTTTTTCAATTTTGCGACAAAAAAAAGTCATACTATAGCCTTACGGTTTTTTTTCACGTTTTGGACGAAAAAAAAAGTCATACTATAGCCTTACGTTTTTTTTTTCAATTTTGCGACAAAAAAAAGTCATACTATAGCCTTACGTTTTTTTTCACGTTTTGGTCAAAAAAAAAAGTCATACTATAGCCTTACGTTTTTTTTCACGTTTTGGACAAAAAAAAAGTCATACTATAGCCTTACGTTTTTTTTCACATTTTCGACGAAAAAAAAGTCATACTATAGCC
>CAAKHB010006775.1:0-33729 GCA_901007665.1 Aeoliscus strigatus
TCGTAAATTACAACTAGCATCTCCTCCTCTAACTTGTTACTTGAGGTGTGATTGGACATTAACTTGACCAATTCATGCATAGTGATGAGGTATCTGAAACCACCTCTTCTCATGATAAAAGGGCAACACACCCTTTGTCCTATGAGCAGAGCAGAGCATTTTTCATTTCATTCACTTCCAGCATTTTTCTTTGAGCACTCCTTTTCTTTTACCAGAGTTCTGTACTCTCGCTCCTACAGAATTCTCCAAGTTTGTGCCACACGTTCGTTCAGCTTAGCCTTTGCTTTCTTTCTTCGTAACCAAGTTGTGCCTCTTAAGCTTGAGTATTAGCGCCTAGAGTTAAACCAAAGTTTTTACACTTTTATTTTGGAGACTACAACTAGCAAACCGCTTTGTTGTAACAAATCCTATTTTTCTTCTTTTATGTTACGAGTTTTAGATTCTTGTTTTCGAGGATCACAAACGCCTAGCCAACGTTTCAGTCCTCTCCACAAACCAAGAATCATTTTTGTCAGATCGTTACCAGAACTTTTGACCCAAACTCTGAGCCACCTGCAGTCCAAACTGCATCTGAAGCCTCCAGCACCATCAGCCAATCACCAACTAAGGAACCGCTGGTGGGTTGCACTAAGTCGCTGATCAGGAAGCGCCATCGGCAGGACCAAACATCTGGAGAACACGACGACGTTCAAGGACAACCCACTTCGGAGACGTCGCATGCAGAATCCAGCATCACTGGGTCCCAGCCTCAGCTCCTGAAGTCAAGTAGGCTGTTACATCTCTGAGCTGCTCAGAAGAGTTGATGACAAAAGTCCAGTAACTGACACACACACACACTGCTTATCAGCAGTGATTCTCACATAAGATAGGTTCGTAATTAGTTCAATTACTAAGGGATTAATAATTGATCAATAACTTTCTCCTGTCACCATCACCCTGAATTTATCTTTTGTCTTCTTTTACGTTCCATGTCTGTTCTTTGTTTGTCCTGTGTTTTGTCATTTTATTATTCTATGTGTGTTATTAGTATTTAGTTAATAAATATATATCTTAAAACTCATTGTTGCCTGTTTCCTTTGTGCGCAGAGACATGATTCATGAATCTATTATTACCAGTTATTGTTCATGGGCAGCATAGGGGATCTTTTAAATTGCTACACATTTAATAGTGCTTTGACAACACTGAAAGTTCACGCACAGTTGGCTCTGATACAAATAGTTCAACACATCCCAAAATTCAGCCTCCATCTTTGTGTTCCCTGTTTTTGTTTTCCATTTCTCCTCTCTCTCGCCCCTCTTCATTGCTCCTGCTTGCTGTTTTTGTAAATAAATTAATGAAATAATGCAATCTTATGAAGGCGCCCCTCCTGCGTGTGTCCCAGTTGTTTATTTATCACACTATTGTTCATTTCAGAGAGCTAATGGTGTGGATAATTGAACGGTGTATTTTAGGTTGCGTCGCTTTGTCTCTGTGTGAGTGGCTTTGGTGAGCGATGAAGTGGCACTCATTTGCTTCCATAATTCCTTCCACGCCATGCGGACTTAAGTTAATGTACAGACAACTTTATGTGTACTGATATGCACAGCTGACATTTGTTTTTAGGATGTTTTCAGGGCGCAGACACAATTCTTATTTTGGGAGGAAATGCAGATTATTTTAATTTGTTTGCTTGCGTGAGGAAGAGGCTAAGGGCAGATATGTAGGGCATGCCCATTCGTTATAAAACATATTCAGGTACATTTATGAGTATTTTTTGCATTATTTAACATATAAATTTTGCTCCTTCCTGTGCCTCCAAATTATTTTTTTCATTCATTCATTCAATATTCATTTTGAACGCAGAGAAATTGGACTTTAGAAACAAAATGCTAATACACATGGCGATAATGACTCAATATTTCACTTTAGTTTGACAGTTTGGTGTGTAACCCAGGACGTCACCGATCACTCAGTGTGTTATATGAAATGTTCTATCACACTTTCATACAAATTCTACAGCCAAAGAAAATGACACAGATCTAGGCCAAGCAAAGCTTGTGTATCATTACTGCTACTGAGATGTTGTGGATGAGTGGAGTCAGGATGTCATGAACCTGCTGCCCTCCAGCTCTGTACCAAGGTTTCGTAACACTAGGTTCGAAACAGACTGCAGTTTAACATGTCACATGAAACTAGATTATATGTTTTGTCATCAGGTTATATGATATCACATAATACTCATTTCATAAGATGGAGATGGATTCAGCCTGACTAAGAGGAAAAGGAAAGTGGCGCACCACTGCTACACATTGCTGAAGTCCGACATGATGGTATGATATCAGTAATGGCAGAGTTTTTCCTTTTCCTGTCACCTCGGGGCCATATAGCGCTGAACATCATCTCATATTTCTGTGTGGTCTTTGAAATGTTTTGTTTGGCCGTAAGCATGAAGATCATGAGCCGGCAGAGCATCCTGTTATTATTCTGGGATGATGCAAGTGCTAAATTTGCTGATTCTTTTGAGGAAATATGAGTTGTATTTACTGTATAGTTATGCATCTCATGTTATGTAGAATTTGAATGTATAATGATGATATGTGACAAATATGAATCTTAAAATTATGCTGTCGTATGGATAACCAATGTGTGTGTCATGGTTGTCAGTTCTGTTGTGTTTTTCCCTGTGTTTAGTTTGGTTTTCTCCTCCTCCCTCTTCCCTCTCTGTTTGGCAGTGGAGGTGTGGCCAGGCTGATGGAGAGCAAACAGCGCACCTGATTCTCATCAGCAGGCTGATTGCTCCTGCTCTTAAGCTGTGCTCTGGCCTCACCCTGCTGCCAGATTGTTTCTGCTTCCATGCTAGACTGTCCTGCCATCGTCTCTCGTGTTCCTTGCCTTGCTATTATTACTCTCGTTCCCTGTTCCGCCTTAGCGTGCGCCTTTTGTTGTTCTTCGTCGGCCCTTCCGTTTTTGTGGAGCAATTTATGTTCAAATTTTCTTCCTGCCCTCGCGGTTTTGTTTGTTTTCCGCTTAGTTCGTTTCCTGCCACAGCACAGTGATTTTCTGTTTTTGAGTTTGTGTTGTTGGTTCTCTCATTCATTTTGTTTGATTGTGCAATAAACTGTGTTTATCGTTGTGTCCGGTTTCCTGGTGTGTGTTCTCCTGCACTTTGGATCCACTTAAAAACCTTAAAAACCTACAGTGTGCTGCAGTTATGTTGAGTTACGTGAGTGCTGAGAGCAGAACTTTCCAGATTCAATAATAGCTTATATTTCATGAGCTGATTCTTGTTCATCATTGTGTGTCTCTTTATGGGTGGAAAATTTCCAGTAAACTCAATGGCTTGACGGAGCTACAATCCCTGAATGTGTTTTCAGTGTTTGGTGTTTGTTTTACTGTGGTTTTGTGATTGTAGTTTGAAAATGTGTTTTTCCGCTCAGAGTTTTAGAGGGCAGACAGCTTCAAGCAATGTGTGATTGAAAGAATAACAGCCCAGAAATGTTTTTTTGACTGTTAATAATGTAATGTAATACATAATGTAATACTTCATTCACTTTAAATATAAATCATCATAAATAAATATATCTATCTAAATATATACACATCATATATATACATAAATTAATATAAAACATGAAACACTAGCCATGTTCCCAGAGAAATGAAGACAACAAAGGTTACAGTACTTTATAAACGGTTTGATTTGAAAATCAGATTCATAGCTTATATGTATTTATTTCCATCATATTTAAGTGGACATAGAACAGGTAACATCCACTTTTAATCTCACATGTGATATGAATATACACAAATAGATATTCAAATATTCAAATAGTTGTTGCTGGAATCCATGATCAGCACAAAGTTTCAGAAGGTAAGATTGGATTGTTAACTTAAGAACTTGCATCAGTGTAATATATTGCTACATACTGGTACATAAGGAGGTCAATAGAATGTAAAAAGTACAAAATCTGAATCTTATTCACATTTCTTATTTCATCATTGAGAAACACTTGTGAGGAAGTGCATTCAAGTACATCTAAATTTAAAGCGTGTGTTTTCATGAGCTGAACAACTGAAAAATGGATGAACGTCACATCTCAACGCTCAACTCACCATCCCCGAAGCTAGCATGGCCTGATATGATGGATGTGTATGTGTGTGTGGGGGTGTGTAGACAAATCTGTATATTACAGCCTCACATTCTGAATTTTTCATCATCAAACAATCTTGCTGTGTTGCGGATTCATATTGTGAGTACCTTCCTTTGTGACAGTGAGCGTACTGGCAACAGCTGTGACACATAAATCCACATTCTGTCACTGTCCTGTGTCAAAAATCTATCCTCAAATTGTTCAATAAGATACGATATGAGAAAAAAAATAACAGGTGTGATTTCAGCTTGTCCATGACTGATGATTCGGCCCACTAGGATTTTAATTGTTTAGCCAAAAAACAGAAACACTATCATCAAGTTAAAGAGTAACATGGGTACATGCCAATTATTTTTTATTAAAACATAGCTTTTATTGTTGTTGGAAGTTTCTCCCGTTTCAGTGAGGGTAAGAAATAGACTAGCATTGACAGATGGAGCATTAACGCTTGTGTTTCCCCAAACAATTGGACAGAGTGACATATAACTTAGGATATGATGACAAATGGTGTGTGTGTGTGTGTACTACACACTATGTGAGGTTGTGTATGTGAAAGAAAGAGCTAGACATCCAGAGAGGCAATGAAATGCAGACAAAATGTGTGAGCGTATACTCCGTGTTAAGAACTATGAATTCCGTCCTAAAGAACGACTTTATGATATCATCTGTGTGTGGTTTGACAATGAGTGTGACAGTGGTGAGCATGCATATGTGTGTACTGTTAAGTGTGTAAGTGGTGAATACATTCATAATCATTCTGACAGAGTGATGAATTCTGGGTACTGGGGGTGACATCGACCCGGCACAAATGAGGACGAAGCTGTGAGAGTGTGTTTGTGGAGTGGAGGAGGTCAGATAAATGGATGGATACTTACTACTGCTGGGAATGAGATCTCTGTCTGGTATAAACAGCTTGTAACCGTAATGTTTCTCCAAAACATCCGGCAAGATCTCCAGAGCAAACGTTTCCTCATCACTGCTCGTCCTACCAAGATTGAGAAGAACAAATAGGACTCAGAACTCAAAATAAAATGTAATGGTCTAGTGTGAAAAAGCTAACGTTAACAAGTGTTAAAAGAACTTCACATCACCTCCATGTCTCTATATAATAATTTGTTCAACGTGTACACAAACCTTGGCAGTGAAAAGTGCATGTACACAAGTGTTCCTGTCCTTCTCTGTTTTTTCAGCAGCACTTGTGTTGCTGGGAAACAGTTCATGGTCTTTTTTTCTCCAGCTGGTACAAATGCTCACACAAAACCTGGGTATGAATTTCTTGGCGTAAGTAAATACGCTGATATGAGTGTGAAGTTAGATCTGAACAGAACTACAATAAGGAGTTCATTTGGCTTCAATGTTTGACGCACATAATGAAGTAGTTCCTTTGTGCTGCTGGTTACAGTTAATAATCAGTGTGCTGCTCTGAGGAGGCTGACCTGCCCAAAGAGTCCAAGTCCACTTTAGTATAAGACAGATAAGCATCATATTCCTTATTATCTGTGGACAGACAAGAGAGAAGAGATATGTTATCACATGGCAAGACATTTGAACATAAAGCATAAGTATGACGTTTTGGAACTGTGAACTTCTTCAAACCGTAAAAGTGCAATTCTAATTATGGCATATGGAACTTTTTTGGCTTCTCAAACCCTCCAAATGTCATGAGGTGCAGCCATCTGAGCACATAAACAGGTAATTGCAGAAAGATGAAGTCTGAGCAATTAAATCCTAGTTCTGAGGTTTCTACCTTTTTCCCCTGTTAAAAGGGTTTTTGGCATTTTCTCCTCGGCCTGATTGAGAGGACAGATGTGCGGACTGTCTAGTCTATCAAGAAAATTGTAATTTATGATTTTAGGCAATACAAATCATTTTAAATTGAATTGAAAAATAATTAAGGTGACAATAATGAGTTTTTAAATCATTTGATACATTTTATTTGAATTAATTAATGCTTACATGTGAAGTCTCTAATAACAAAAGTATTTTTCATTTATTAGTTGTTATACATGGGACTAAAGTAGTATGCTAAACTTCAACAGCATTTATATTATAAGAAGAATCATTTCTTGTAATTATATTAAATAATCAGAGATATTTCATCTTTAAATGTTTGCAGTTCTCTCCCTTAACATGTCAACTGCATAATTGAGCATTCATTCACTCATAATTAGCATGTTTTTTTATCTGTTAAATGATGATAATTATCGTACATTAATTGTGCGTATACAGCTACATTAACTTACTACTAAAACCTTTCATTGTTCATTTGTTATACTATCGGTCGATTCTCTCCATGTTCACATTTATAGCAATCGTTGAAGGCGTATTACTAATTCCATTGTGATGCTTTATTTCATAAATATTTGATATAAACAGAAAAAGATAAGCTCCAGTATTTCATTATCAGGCTTCATCATCAGGTTCCCCGGCATTTGAATCATTAGGGAACTATGGAACAGGCTGATGTATGGAGGGTAAAGCTGTCCTGTCTTTGGCAGTAAACAACACATGAGCAGAGTGACATTCCGAGCAATACATTTACACAGCATGGGCACTTGCACTACGCACACGTCACAACTTAATCCCCAGAAAGTTTCTGGAAGGGGGATGAACGTGGTTCTTCACACTGACATGTTACAGAAACATCTGCTCTCCCTGCTCATTCAGTAGCAGTTTTTCTGATATTTATCCTGCGTTTAGTGACCCCTGTGTCTTGACACAGTTCACACATTCAGTACATTTACATGGAAGTATAATTCCTCTTTAATTCAGAATTAAAATGAAAGCTATTTAAAATGACCATGTAAACACCTAATAACAGATGAAAATTGTCATTCCAAATTCAATTTAATTCTGAAGTAAGTAGCTGGTTTATTCTGATTCTTTATACACATTGAATTTATATCAATTTTCCGGTCTGTCGTGATGACCATACATTCTGTGCTGGGCATGTACAAATAATGATATACAAAACAAATATTCCGAGATGGCAGTCGCAGTAACCGCTGGTCAGGAGCAGAAACTATTTATATAATAAGTAGCTTGGAACTAAAAAGAAATAAACTAAGAACTAAAAATAATGCGGTAGTGGGCTGAGGTAGAACAGTCGTTCAACAACTCAGATTTTTGTAACAGACAGAGCAAGAGAAGGGAGGTGGAGCAGGACAGAATCACAGACACGGAACTCCGCTCCGCTGCTAGTCTCTCCGTCTGTCACATATAAAAATATGTGAAAAATATGTTTAAATATTTATACATATTTTAAAATATTTATGTAAAAACATATTTTTCACAAATCATTCAGAATTAACAACATCATGTAACCGTAGCCATTGAGGATCATGAAGACTTACCATCTTCAGTTTCATCATTCCCAAAGTGTCTCCTATAGCAAAGCATGATCTCCACGTTGTAACACTTATAAATTGCTGTTAGGACTCCCAGCAGTAGCAGTATGACCCCCAGACCTCCAGCCAGCTCCAGACGATACATGTCTTCATTCAGAGAGATGCCGAGAGATTGTAGGGAGAAAGACATGAATGAGATTTAACAATTCATCATCCAAAAATTACATATTGATGGTGTCTCTATCACAGTGTACGACTGAAGCGCCATTTTGTTTGTGTTGATTTTCCTCTATATGTCTTTATATGAGCCGGTTTACTCACATCAGTGTACAAAGCTAATCTGCAACAATTTGACTGCAGGAGAAAAAAAAGATTCCCAAACTGGAGAATGTTGCTAAATCAGTGAGTGTTAATGGTACAGCTCACAGACATAGAAGCAGCAGTTCATGTGGCTTTGTGGACAGACATTCCTGCTGCCAAATAAACACACTGGGTGTAACAGTTGGATGAACGTGGCACAGCATGATCACGAGCTGAACAGCCACACTCTAATGAATTTAAAATATATAAATATTAGTGTTATTTACTTGAATAGGGAGAGCAGGTGCGAATAGGGAGATTCTCTTCAGACATCCCTTCAATACTGACACGGCATCACAATGAAACTATTCTCATTTTAACATCTGCTTTCCTTGTATGTGAAGGAGCTGTTTAATGATGTAACAACAATCCACTCAGAGTGGTTGTAAGATTAATGGAACATGGCTGGTAAATGTAACAGATTATATTTGCTATTGTGTCAGTCTCAAATGACAGCACTATGTGTGGCACATACACAACCCTGTCTGCTCGCTGGTCGAGGCAGAAGGCCCTTCACATGCAATCTTGGACCTGAAAAGGTCACATTTGGGTGAATTCTACTATTTTTTGTAAGAAAAAGGGAAATTTTGCCTTGTTAATGTCAGTCAGCATTCTACACATAGGTGTCATCTGGTTTGGTTGAATCGCATGTATACATATTTTTTTGGATTTGCATTGAATGTTATTTTCAGTAGAAGAGAATGAGCTTGGGAACACAGAACTCTGCCAATTTCCTTGTGTAACAGCATATTATAGTTGTTTCCTTTCCCGCGCATAACCCGTGACAACACTTGAAAATTCCACTTCCACTATTCCAATATTTAAATGCACAGAGAATCGTAGCTATTCCCATACTGTTCTGTCTATTCATTTTGCAGTCATGAGGAGGAATGTCACATGTACTGATCCAAGTGAAGGAGACTGCTGTTGCAAAATCTTCTCCCTACATGTTTAGCTCAACAAGGACCATCACATTCATTCAGCACAAACACATTTTGAGATGTCACTTACAAACATCCACAAACACGTTCATACTAACACCCATACTTGCATGTAGCAGCAGACATCCAGCAGCACTCACAATGTGATGTGTAAATGTCATTATGATTTGTTGTGCTTTGTACATCAGGACCAAGGAACATTTATGAGAAAATCATTTAGAATACAAACATATCCACCAGGGGCTTCTCTGAGAGCTTCACTATGATCAGTTGTTGATTTATGGTTGCAGAAATTGAATGGGAGAGGACCAGGTCAGTAAATTATTCAGTAAAAAAACTCCTGCTTACTCCTGAACATGTCCCAGGAATCTAATATGGCTCCACCCCTGGGTGTCTAAAATTGCCCACGAATGTCAAAAACGATTTCTATATACGGCAATAAGAAAAGGTGAGGTTTACACTTTCTTCAGAAATCTTTGTGTTCATATTCATGCCCAAAGCTTGGCAGCTATTCAGAAAACATATACATTTACTTTGTACACCAACCATACTCATTATTTACAAACATTTAAAAAGACTAATGGAAAACTGAAAGCAATCTGTAGCTGCTGTGCATTGTTCCGTAAAAATGTCACTGTAATGACTTTCACAAAATACCTTTTAAAAACAAAGGAAACATTTGAAATAAATCTTTTTATTCATTAATGTCATTTTTATACATCACTCAGTCTGAAATTATCACTTCTTACCAGCAGACGTCTCTCCAGCTCCATTTTGGGATCTGACGTTGGCTGTAGTTCCATACACATTCACCCAGGGGCAGTGTGTGTGTGTGTGTGTGTGTTTATTAGAAAAATAGTGAACTTCAACTAATTGGCAAATATTTGTTTCAACGAGAAGTGGACTGAGCTCAAATTGCTTCCATTAGTAATGAGACACTTTTAAAAAAACGTCTCTCTGTGCCTCCATCCATCCCTCTCTACCTCCCGTGTTCCCTTCATCTTCCTTCTGCTTCCCCACTTGCTTTATCCCCCTCCACCTTGATCTATCTGTCTTAAACAATTTCCATTAGTGATGAGGCATAACTTGATGTCATCAGAGAGGTAAACGACAGGACACTTTTTAAATGTTGAAATCTGAACATGATTTGTATCAAATCTGTGTGGTTGCAGACAAACATAAGTAAACAGGTTTTTCTGTGACGCTCCATCTCTCTTTTACAAATAAATCAATAAGATGTGGTTGTGTTCTGAGCCTTTATTTTTTCTTATGGCACCTAGATTTAATCCAAACACATCAAGTTAATGCAGATGAGAAAACTGTGAATATGGACATACAGTATGTTACAGTATGTTCTTACAATGTAAGAAAATCCATCTGTTGCTCATTCATAAGTTCGATCAGAAGCTCCTGTGACTGGTCTTGTGATTGGTGTGTTTATGTGATATTAACAGTTGCTGATGATTAACACTTTGGCTTCTCTCACTTGTTCTGCTGCTGTCTGAAGCATGGGAGAAAACATCGAAAAGTGCTGTACAATACAAGATCCATAAACACAAATGTGAAGATAAATCCTTTTCAAGGGTGATGAGTTTAATTGTTATGTGGTTTTGTTCATTTTTACTCCCCAAACACTATCCCACACCTAGTTTATCACTATGGTGCATATCTCTGCACTTACTAACGCTGTGTGAGAGGAGGGGATTATGTCATAATTCTTATATACAGTGCTTCACAAATGAATTAGACACATGTCATAAAAATGGGAAAAATCTTTCAAAAACATTGAGAACTAAACATGTTATTGTTATTTATTTGGCAAATAAATTCAAATACGGGTTTTCAAATTTAATTCACTTTTTCTACCAAATTTCTAATCTCTGAGAAGTCAGAAATTAAAAGCTTATCTGACCTGGCAGTGATGAAGTGTGCACGCAAGGGTTTGACTTGCTCTAAATCCTTCCTCCGTTCCTTCAGTACATTCGATTGTGTTTCTTGTTGGAAGTCAGCTTAAAACAAACTTTTTTCCTTATTCAGATTTTCCATCATTTTCCTTCATAGTGACTGAAGACTTCGTTTTCTGCCCTGACAGTTGCAATATGTGAATTTGGACTGAGTGTACAGTGTGTGTGTATGTGCAGCCAAGTACATACATGCAACACGGATGCATGAAGCCATTGCGTCAGGTCATTGCTGGGTGAGAGCACAACCTAATTCAATCTCACACACGGCGTGTGAAATGAAGCTTGGTTAAGTTGCGCTAAGTTAGGATAACATGTGCCTTGTTTTGGTTGTCATGTTGTGTTCAGGCGTTCTATTATGACCTTGGCTATAGGACAGAATGTTTTCTGGTGGGCATGGTCAATGAACTCTGAATGAAAGAAGTGGAAATTACTAATTACTTTGCTGATTGGAATTAACAACACAAATATTGTCTGAACACCATGCCGTTATGGTGTTGCTATGTGCATATCTATCATTTTTGTCTAAATACATAGTAGGTAAACAGAAGATCTTGGAAGATTTTCAAAATAAAAGACTCAATTTCAATGGTGTTGTGAATAACCAGAGGTGGAAAGTGACAAATAATTATTTATGTTACTGTAACTGATTCTTTTTTGTGTGTATTTAGCACTTTCCAAGCATTTTTAAAAAAAAATAATTTTACATTAATCAAGCAGATTTTGTTTAAAGTATTGTACTTCGTTACATTTCAAATCACATTCATTACTGAGTTAAAAATAGTTAAACTTATTAGAAACAAAATTGTAAAATGGTGTTAAGTAACATGGATAAAAAGAAATAGAAAGTGACAGAGACTGTGGTATTAAACTGTATGGTGTGTAAAAAGGAAATATTTAATGGACAAACTGACGCACAAATAGTGTTGCATGACGGATGTGTTTGGTACAAATACACCACCACTGCACTTGCCTCACAGGAGGAGGGCATCTGTGAGTTTATGTATGTATTCATCAGGTCTGACCACACATGCAAACTCCCATGGAAAAGTTGTGGCTGCATTAAGCATTGTACATGTAGACACCCACCCACCCACAAGTATTGACGACCTACAATTCCTGTCCTCATCCCTATGGAAGAGTGTGTCTATGTGATGCAGTGTGTGACAGCTTCTGGCTGTATGAGAGTCCCTATAGTGCTAGTTAAGTATAGTAAGATAGATCTGACACTCTAGGCATTCAGCAGGAGTCAGATAGGGACAGAATCAGACCTGTTTTTAGTCCACCACATATCTCCATCTCTGTCTCTTTTTCCTTACGCTCACAATCCAGACATATCCTTCACCATCCCCAAACTCTGTTAGCATCCATCATTCTTCACTCTTCGGTTTTCTTTTTTATGTGTTTCTACAGTGTGTTTTGATGCTACATTCCCTATGCTTTTCTCCCCAGGTTTCTTATCTTTTCCCTGGGTTGTGGCCTCTGACTCAAAAAGCACTGTTCTTACTGCTCATCAGATGGGGGGCAAGGTACCTCCGGGCTGCTGCAAATGTTTTACACAGGGAGCCCTCATGCATTTTTCAGCGGAATATTTAAAATGCCAAGTATAAGATCCTGTTTTTTGTCTCTATCTATGCTGCCAACACTCATGCTGTGGTGTGCACTTTCTTCAGATCAGCTGTCACTCAAACAGGCTTTCCACTGGCGTCTATGTGACATCTTCCTCCATTAAAGTAAGGGCACGTCTTTGGTGTTCAGCAGCAAAATACCCAAATGTTGACGACAGCACAAAGAGTAAATTATCCTGGAAGCTGCTCACAGCATTCAAAAGCATAAAGAATAGACTATATTGGTAAAATATATGGGAATAAACATTTGGCTAAAATAGAGTTTCATTTCATTTTGAAAATATCATAATCAAATACTTGGCTGGATTATTGTCAGTAGAAGGATATCATCAGTAGTGCTGGCATGTGAATACTGAACAAAAAATTCACAATAACAGTTCACCAATTAATAGAACATTAAAAATAAGTAATTACAATCACACAAATATAAACATAACAAATACTAGCATTATGAATGGGCAGGTTTTATCTTCTGTCACTATGTAAAGCAGCTCCGGGGGGCACAGGGCTCAGTACAGGGCCCCATCTATCACTCCCAGTCAGTCATTGTAAAGCGATTTTGTGACCTGTGATTTTAATGTTGAGTGGATTTGTTGTTTTACTTAATAGTGAGAATGATACAATAATAATGAGCCCACCTACCTGAAAGATGATTATTTCCCATTTTGTTGCTCTCATTTGAAGACAAATTTCACTAATGACATATGACCTTCTGCCTGATTCTTTTTTATCAACTACATAAAGGGTGGCAGGCTGGGGGTGTAGGAGGGAATAAGAGGTTAATCAATCTACCTTTCTTCTGCAGAATAGCACTCCCACTGCGCCTCCCGATGTGGTTCTCCACATAACAGGTGTAGTTTGCAAGGTCCGTGTCCTCAACAGCGTCAAATGTTAAGGAGAGCTGCACCTCCTTCTCGCCTAAATGCTCCCTTAAAATCCTGGACAAACAAAGAGACCCAGATAAATCGCATCACATCACATGTATTGCTTTAATGTACCTTTTCTTCCCTATAAAAAAAAAAAAAAAAACATGAAGAAGTGAGTTTAAAATTGTATGAAACCGAGATAATGCAACTGGGAGAACAGAGAAGAGGGTGGAAAAGAGAAATGGGTAGAGACAGAGGATTAATTGCATACATTGGGGTGACAGGCTGCCCCAGGACTCTCAAATTAGTGCACTAAAAGCTCTTCAAAGAGACAAGCAGGAGTGAGCAGAGGAAAAGAAAGGAGAGTAGAAAAGAAGGTCAGAGAAAAACAGAATACACTGAGAAATGTGTAGTAGAGTGTAGTTGGGAAACAAGGACAGAGGGAGCAAGGAGGCATGTGCAGAAAACATTAGCGACAGCTGGAAGAAGATTCTCCAAATTTGAGGTCATGGTACTGAAAAAGACAGCAAGGAGGAGGAGAACAAGAAGAGGAGAAGCAGAGGGGAGTGAACTGCGTCATGATGCATCTCTGTCTCAAATATTGTAATCTACTGGAATTGAATCTCACCCAGACGGAAACTGTTGGGACAGGACATTCTGGGCAGGTGGGACATACATATCCTGTCATGGAAATGCATTTCTCTCCAATCTCTTCCATGACTACTGCTATACAAAGATCCACACATGCTTTTTATGTTAAGTATAAGACATTAATTGGACATGCAGTTTAGGTGACCCAAAAATCAAATGATAAAGTTTTATTCGCAACATCTGTGTCACTTAGCACCGACATCAAACAGTACTGGTATTCTAAGGACTTAACAATGATATGAGTAGCATTTGGTGAAAAAATCATCATAGGACAAAAGAAACTAAAAGACAAAACTAGTCTTCATTAGCCAATCTCAGTCTGAGAGTCTGTTTGCTGTGTTATGGTCTGAGACTTGTGCAACACAGAAATTTTTGAGGCACAAACTATTGTCAGAAAGTAGACATATACCACAGAATTTCCATTTTTCATTCTAGGGCAAAAACAGTTGTGATAGTGTTACTAGAGGCTTTTAGCACTGGAACGCCCTCTTAGTATTACTCGCACAATATCTGAGTTATGAGTTATGAGATTAAAACATCTCAAAGAAAATAAATCATTTACCAGGAACCACTGCTGTATGTGTGTTTTCTCTTGTTCCCCCTCCCCTCTTTGTGTCGGTGTGTGTTGTGTTTATCACTGCGACGTCCGGGGACAGGACATTTAGGGGTCAGCGACTTCCGAATAGCCTCCATTAAAAACACATCACTTACTCTCCTCCCTCCTTCTTACCTTTCCTTGAATAAACTCCAACCATGATCTTTCTATGTCTTTTGATCTTGATTAATAATAAGTTATAATAAGTCATTCCCTAAAGTGGGATAATTCCTTTGCTTAGATTTTACTGTATTGCTAAAAACACAAACTAATGCTCACAACTAAACAATAAATGATAATAAAAAACAACAAATGTCACATTCTCAGATTATAGGCACATGCGCAGTTTTGATTCCTTTGCTGCATTAACAACATATCTTCATCTTCTCCAACACCTCCTGATACTTATTTTAGGTTTTAAAAGATGCTAAGGATTAATAGCAGCTGTATCAGATGGCAGATGTGAATTTCAAGCAGGTTAAGAAGCCCCTGCACACTAAGAGACATATGGTCCGGTGCTGCCAAGCGGAAAAAAAGACGGCAGCAGTGGCCCAAATAGAGTTTGTATTTCAGTACACTTGGACATGCCACAAGAAAGCTCAGAAATGTTGGACGGCCCTGCTCGACAACTTGTTTGAGCCTGACCCTTGAATGTTTGATGTTGTGTGTTGTTTTTTTTCTGTCACAATTCACAGATGCCTGTTGTCTCTCCGTGCAGTATAATAATGAGTGTCAGAGTGACAGTTCCTCTGTGCTGCAGGTGGACATGTCTGGGCAATCATCATGGAGATTGAAAGATAGGATTGGACACTATGCAAACAGAAAAGGACACACAGTCCACCCGCTTGCAGGATGGGTGGAGGGAGCTAAACGTGGTCAGATTAATGTGTATGACAGTGGGAGTGTGTCTGCACCAGTGAATGTTGATTTTGGAACAGTAGTATGATTGAATCAGATGTGTCCGCAGGACTTGTCTAAAAGACTGAGAACTCATTGGGCAAAGGTTAATTTAATACCATGGGGCATTATTAGTTTCAAGATTAAATACTGACTCTCACCACTCTCACTTCCTGGGAGCGAGGATTTTCTTGGGCTCTGCTTTTACAGGCACTATTCTTCAAACTGAGAAACTGGGTTTCAGTCCTGGGTCACCAAGCAGACCTCGTGCAGGACATAGAGACTAACGTGACCTCTGACCCTCCTTTGGAGAACAGAAGATGAAAACTGATTTCTCTTTAGGGAGGAATAAACGGTGGAGTGGAGGGAGAATATTACAAGAAAAAATCCTATAATACAGCTATGCTTTCTCATCTAAAGGCGAGTCCAAACCAAAGATTCCAGGCAAACTGAACAGTTACAGTAAACGTTACAGCTGTCTGAAAAGGTCCATTGCCCCTCGGCACCTTGGCATGAAGTTGCAGGCAGATTGTTTTACCGGTTCAATTATGATATGTCTCAAATGTCCTGACCAACCTATGTGGTGATGGTTACCACGTGGGGATACATGACTAAGTTTGGGTACTGGCTATTGGCTATTCTAACCTAACCCTCTATAATAAATGTGGACAAGAGTAGTTGAGTTATCTTGTGTGTTTGTTGTGCTCTTCCACTTACTGCTGTGGAAACTACAGTGGGGTCGCAATGACCGGTCACAGCTCAGTGACTCAGAGTGAAAACTGTACTGCTGCAAGGTGTTGCTGGAGAACCACTCTGTTGCAAGTGGCTGCACGTAGTTGCACATTTCAAGTTGTTGCAGCTGGGATCTTAGGTCAAGACTTACTAAGACATAGATAAGACATCAAAGGAATCTAATCCAAAAGTCAGTCAAGGGCTCCTGTTTAATATACAGACTAATCTACCGTAGAACTCACGAGTGGGGCAGCGGGAGCTGTGGAGTACTTGCACTCAAACAACAACCTGGACTGAAGCACCAACGCTTCAGTCCAGGTTGTTGTTCTTGTGAATTTGGTGTTTTCAAATCTGACTTGATTTGATGCTCAGATCCTTCACTGTGTCCAGCAAGATGCTGCAGATGTTCGACCAATCTGCACCTGTGAACACTACGAACTGTGCTGATGTCTGATGTATAGATGTACTCTTGCGTAGCTAGTAACTATTGAGTAATGGACTATTAACACCAAGAATGATGTCATACGATATAATCTATCAGGTTATCAGTGTGTCTATGCAGTCATGTTGTACCTCATAGTCCTCATAGTTATCATAACCAGAAGAATCGATGCTGTCGCAACAAAACTCCATGCGCAGGTTGGAACAAACCCACCACCATGCTGATTCAGAGGTGAAGACAGTGCACAAATTTAATAACTGATTTGGTGGTACTACAGCATGGCAACAGGACTATGATAAAAGATGTGAGGTCAGCACAGATACGTGTACGTCTCTTTCACACACCAATGAACTCTTGCCCACACAGAAGCAGCCAAATGCCTGGATGTTCTGGATGTCCGTGTCCTAAAACCTCAGCTGTGTGGTCCAGGAAAGATATGCTGTGCATTGCTTCATGTCAGATCTGGTCTTCAAAACGTTTTAATTAATACAAACCATTTTTAAGCAGCGTGGAAGAAAGCAGATGGTCTAAAGATTAGTGAAGCGTATTACCCTACCCTGAAACAAACTCGGTTCAGAGTTCATTCTTGTCCACATTGAAAAAGAAGAAAATCTTTTGTGATGTTGCTTTGTATGTTGACAGTAACCTACAGATTATTTATTTCACCATATTTAATGGTGAGGTGACCATGTTTCTGTTTCTTGTTTCATCTGGTTGGAGAAAGTTTATGGCAGATTCTCATCACGGGTCACTCACAGTCAGGTTCATTTAGTTTCTGGCTTATGGAAAGAACACATTTATGGTTGAAAATCAATGAGAAGAAGTGTCACAAAAAATGCTTTGAAAAAATATTGTTACAGTAGCTTCTGGTTTCTTTGACTCAGTTTTCTGTGTCATTTATCATGTCAGAAGGATGTTCTAACTGTGAAGAAGAACCTCTCGCTTCTATTTGAAATAAAAATAAAGACAAATACACATAGTACGGTTACCATTTCAGTTAAGGCATATTCTGATCCAATTCACTGTATGATTTTCACAATGGAAATATGAATGAAAGCAACACAAAGTTATTCAAAGCAATGATAACCATATCATACCATATTCAGCTAATTCTAAACCAGCCCAATTGCATTTTTCTTTGACTACAGTTCAATAACAAATATAAATATACCAATAGAGATATAGATGTGTCTAAAAAAAATAATATCTATACAATCTTAAATCTATTCAATCATTCTTTCATTCATTCATTCGAGGGTCATCCTCATTTTAACTGATGTAGAGACACATTTATTACTATTTATTTTCACCTTTCTAATTCTTTGTATATGTGAGAGTAGGAATTATTTAATAATGTAGATGCTGAGAAGTACCTGACGTCACTTTCTTTAATATGTCCTGCGAGTTCTTCTACAAACTTTTCTCCTTTCATCCAGTAGATGATGGGTCTTCTGTTTTCACCACTGTAGCCAAAAAATGCTTTACAATCCAGACTGAGAGGCATACCTGCAAAACACAATGCAAAGCTGTTACAAAACCACAATGCTATATATTGCAGATTGAGGGAGGTTCCTCTTTGGGTCAAAGGTGGAGCATTACAGTAAAAGGATTTCTCCTGCTACTGTTCATGTACAAGACATCTTGTGATTTTCAATACAGAAAGCAACCTGAGGCACAAATTCACTGCTCACACAAATACACATGCACTTCCTTGATATAGAAACATCCAAACACAACAGGCTGTGTGGTTAAGCTGTTTCACAAAGAGTTGGCAACACAAACACAAGCACGCATGATGTCTCTTCTCTCAAACCTTGAAACCACCATGCTCTGCTTACAGCTAAGTAGAGTTGATGGAGTATTAATGAGTGTTTTAATGAACATCACCCCGTTAGGCAGTCAATTAGCATGTAATTATGATATTATGATTATGACTTCACTATTGTTGTCGTCATAGCTCTGTCAGTACAGTCACAAAAGGCAATATCCAATGTGTGTGTGTGTGTATATATTTGTATATATGTACAAGACAAGTGCTTTCTATGAAAGTGCAACCTTTCATAGAAATTTACAAACTTTCAAACTATTTTATTGGCGACCAATTTTAGAGTGACAATAAAAACATTCATCAACTGACACCGATTAAATAAATGTGTTTTTCTTTTGAGTCTGACAAGTGAAAAATGTTTTCATATGGAAATGCTGATGATTGCTTTATGTCCTGTTCCTTTACATCATTCGTCACAGTGATTGACAGAAAAAACTAAACAGAAGACTGTGCGTCTGGTCTGTTCCTTAAAATTTGAATTCTGCTGTCTGTTCTGCTAGGGTGTGTGAGTGTGTGTGTTGGTGGACTTTTGTGGTATGTACGCTTGTTTTCTTTTTTGCCAAGTCTATCAACACACACACACACACACACACACACACAGTGGGAAAAAAGGGATTAGAGTAAAATTAATTTTGATTGTGTGCAGCCCTCTTTGTGTGGAAGTTGGTGTGTACACTTGGCAGTAATTGATTAGCACCCTGAGGATGTATTTGTGTTCTCAGCATGTTATGGTGATTCAAGTAATCATTTTTGTTTGCAAGTCGTGGAATGAGTGTGTGCAGATTTTGTTTTCTGACTGAACTGTGCATGTCTGTGACATTTATGCGTGTGTGTGAATTTGCATTTTTTACTGCAGATTTAAGTCATTTCTTGGGGCCGAAGAGGCAGGGTGTTTATAAGAGCTTGCATGAAAGGTTGCTGCCGTGTTGCCGTCATCAGAATCACAAACAGTGATTTTTAAAATGATTGATGGTGTCGCTCGTGGGTTTGTGCATTGTTATTTCATCACATCAGCATCCAACAGCATCAAATAATAACATTCAAATAGCCATGTTGTCTCACACCTCCTGCATTTTTTAAAGAGGCAAAACACATCATTTGGCAACTATGTGAGACACAGTTATGGAAGTGTTCAAGTAACTTCTGAACTTCTTCTAATTCGCATATGGAAGGAGGTTGACTTGATTTGTCAGCAGGGGAGCAGGAAACTGGTCTGAGACCATGAGTAATAATAATAATAATATTAACAATAATTTATTTGTAGGTGCCTTTTTAATTTCAGACCCCATGGTGGTACAGAACCATATGGATGGATGGCAGAAGCAGACCTCAGACTTAGGGTTGTGTGCTGAGAGAAGTGAGGTGATGGGTGGCCTTCAAAGTGAGGAGCATAATATTGTTAGTATTTGACCATGGAGGTAGTGAAAATTCTCATCATCATCCAAAGTAATCCAAACAATGATCATAAATGATTCACCAAACTTCATAAGACCATCTCACTAGATATATGTGAGATAAGGTATCAAAACAATGTCCGAAGTCCGGGGTTTAAAAATAAATAAGGTCTTAAATAAGTCATTGTGACACTACAGAGACTGGGTTCGAGAATGGAGCCACACGACATTACATACAGAGGCAACAGACTCATCATCTGCATCCGACACCGTGTACTGTGACAATGTGTCCCGGGATGAGAATGGGTTTGCCATTTACAATGCTGTCGGGCATGGTCACACTATTTTTAAGATCTGGACAGAAAGATCTCACTCTGCACAATACTATGTAAGCTTAGGTAATCTTTATTTGTTTTGTTCAGCGTGGCTGACTTGTCTGCACTCTTTAATGTTTCATCATGTAAAATGTTGCACATAAAGAAGCTGCTGAGCATCAGCATCATTGCACGCTGTAAGTTTGTCCTGGTTCATTTTTTTAGTGCAGCTATCAGAGCATGTGGAACTGCTGGTTATCAGGAATCAACATCTGTTTGCTTCTCCTTCTAAAGCCTCCTGCTTTGAGACAATTTCCTGTCATTGGCATACTTCATTCTCACTGCAGTTACACTTCATATGTGCTCACCAGGCAAAGTTAATTATAACTAATGGAAAGGAAACAGTCCTCCTTGTCTCAAATAAAGATTGTCAATTATGATATTCTAATCAATTTCATTGTATTGAAAAATTGGTATTTGGTATTTGTCCAAATGTGCCCTAAAAATAAATATGCCCAAACAAAATGTCACTTTAGTACACAGAATTGCTGTTTTTTATGGCATGTTCGCCACAACAACTTTGATCAACTGATTTGTGTGCATCCTGGGTTGCTATTCCAAACCAGTAAAAACAAATAGGTATAACTCAAGCCTGATTCATGCTTCTGCGTCAGATTTACTGACTAGGTGGTGGACCCATTGCCCATGGCGTTGTGTACATTGTAGCCTGGCATGCACGTCTCCAGCAATGTAACTACCCATCACAGCTACGTGGACCTCCACAGATGGGAACAACTGTGATTAGATTGTTTGGACTTGCTGAGCTCTCGGAAAGGGTTTGCGAAGGAAAAAAAAATCATCCTAATGGTGGCCTTTGACCGGAAAAGTGTGTGGGAAATGATTTTTGTTTTAATAAATGAATGTTGATCTGGCTGTAGTTATTGCTGTAACAAGATTTGCTCACTTTCAGTCGTCATTGCTTGAAGTAAACAATGAAAAAAACATAACTGGAAAAAATTAAGCAAGGCGGTGAGATTAAATGAAGAGCTATGCGGACAGAGAGATATAGAAGTTTAAAGGTGGGGCTGGAAATGAAATAGGCAGAAGACTTTGACAGTGGTGTTATCATTGTCCATCAATCCAACCACCCGTGCTCCGGGGTACATCCCCTCCAGTGTGTATCCCACCAGCTGCTGCTTACGGCGAGTCGGAAGCCTCCTAATCTGATTCTCAAACCACATCATCTGGCAACAGGGGCTCTACTCTGTGCTCTCTCCTCCCTCCTGTCTCTAAAACTGATCTTTACTGAGTCTTGGCCATGGGTGGGTGCTTGGAACAAAAGCTGTTCTATCTGGCTTGTCCATCACCTGTGCAGCAGTCGCATTAATTCTGACACAGCAAAAACTTGCCCATTCAACATATTAGCCCTACTTGTATAGAACACCCCCAGATACCTAAACTCCTTCACTCAGGATAAGTCATTCTCAACCTTGAGGAAGCAGTCCATCTGTTTCCAGCAGAGAACTGTGACCTCTGACTCTCATCTCAGCAGCTCCATACGGTACACACCAGAGGTTGCAGTCTAATGAAGTATTTGATGAAAATATTTGCTGAAAATTATTATTATTTTTTATAACTGCCTTGGATATAACAAAGTAACCTGCTCCAGTAAAGGAATTGTCCATTTAATACATCTTTTCCAGGAGTCCTTTGCCAGGCTGAGGTATCAAGTGAGGCCCAGAACTATTTTAGTTGCTCTCTGACAGGACTCGGCGCTGACATTGTGAGGGTTCACCATGGCTTTCATAAAGTACCTTATTATACGGTGCTAACCTCTGCTGCCTTAATGAAACGCTCCAGGGACTTTTTTTCTTTCTCTACAAAACTCAGTACTCTTGTGTAGTCATCTTTTCCAGTTGTCTCTCTTTGCGGTCCTCCTCTGTTGCTCCACAGATAAGCATGTCATCCATCTGACACAAACACTTTCCAGGCCCCTCAGGACACTTGTCATGCATTTCTGAAAGTGCTCCTGTGCCACTGAGATTTTAGGGCACTGGCAATTAGAGCAACACTGCCCCCTCTCCAAGTGAGGAAGGTTGTTAGTGGAGCAGATTCCTTGGAAAACAAAATCTGGCAAAACCCAGCATTTGCAGTGAGTTTAGAGAAGGATCTTACTTCTTCCAGGCTTTTTAGTTTGCAGAACAGAGACTGTGAGGCCAGTGTGTGAAGACATGTCGGACGTGAGCAAAAGACACCATACATTGCCTAATCTCCATCTCACTCCACCACTCTTCTCTTAACAAACTCTGTGTTCGGAATTCCATGAGTGACTATCACATAATTCCAAGATATGTATCACAGAATTATGAATATGAATTACCACCACCTCTGCAGGCTTTCATATTCTTCTGGTACACTACCATTTCACAGGAATCTAAGCAGTGGGGTATCTTTGGTTGTCACCGTTAAAATGTCCGTTCACTTCGAAATTCAACTAAAATGCAATTATGCACACATATCTGCTCTGCTGCTTGAACTCAGCACAATTTACAGCAACAATGATGGTAACAGCAAGAAATAAAAACTCTGTTTACCACTGTTTCCATTGGTAAATAAACACACAATTACCGCATTCATAGCATAAATTTGTTCCGGTGGTGGAAATTATCTTTGATTTTCTCCTCTTTTTTAGTTTGATTTTGTCACTGTGTTGTTATTCAAACTGAGTTAATAGCAGCGGCCCTGTTTGACTGTCAGTATTTGCTTTTGTTTTTGTCCTTTTTTTTTTTTTTTTACATAGACAGATTTGTTTGAGGGGACCAGAAACACCTGGGTCCTGCCTCCATTAAGAATGCATGACAAGTGTATGACACACAATAGCAACATAGCCACAGCTGATATGATGATCACATATTTTCTTTTCTCTCTCTCTCAATGTTAAAGTGCAGGGCGATATCTTGTGGTGTTATCTTAAGATACAAGAACAAAAAATACAGACAGATACAACTCAACCCTGTGGATCGGAACATTTAGATTATATTGTATTATATTTATACAGTGAATGAGAACAACAGGTTTGATGAAGACTGTGCTTGCATACAGGCAATTCTTTATCAGATAATCACATGAATGATTGCAGGAGAAAAGTAAAGAGACATTTAACAATGGAAATTAATCACTGCAAACGGGTCAATGTGTATATACACACACAAGCGCACACACAGACACACACACACAAACGTACGCATGCTCTCACTAACTGACTTTGATGATTTGACAGGTTTGAAAAAGGGGCAAAAAAGTTAATAGACTTGGAATTATAGACTTCGAGTGTGATATTTCTTTCATCCGTGACTCAACCCCTCATTAAACCCTGGCCTACATATCATTCAGATTAACATTAAATAAAGATTATTGAATTGAATTGTCCCTTTTTACTGAGAAATTCTGTAGTGTCAGGGGAGCTTTGGAGCCAGTGTGTCTCAGCAAAGGTGGATAAATTTTAATTAGCTGTCTGGCTCAAGCTGTAGAAGGCTTTTTACGCACTGATTCCATTCAGTGTAGTTAACACAGACAAGAAATATTAATATTTCATTAATTTAGGTGTTGATATGCTCTGGTGAGGACGACATGTTCATGGATGATGTACAAAGGGCTCAATTAAAGCAGATTGGGACAAGAGTAGTCTTCAGAAATGAACTGTTGGTCTAAGATTGTGGACAGCAAAGAGATCTGATCATCAGTATCATGATCAGCATTGTACGTCTACTCACTGTACTCTGTATACAGGAAATTAATCTTATACATTATTCAGTCACTCAGTGTCACTGATATATATACATCAGAATAAATTACACCCTCATCAGGTGCACTTTTGTGTCGTTTTAATAGTTGAATAGATTTATATGTTTAACTCTTAAAAAGGTAATAATCTCTTTTTCAGAAGTCATATTTTTCCATCATTTGAGGCACAGATTTGTAGGTGTGTATTGTTATTATCCTGACATTAATATGCAGCCTCATAGAGCTGCTGCTGTGTGACTGTGGGATTCTGGGATTTAATATATGCCACTGTTGTATCTCTGGCTTATTCAACTTATTTATTTTCCCCAAAACAGATCATATCCTATTGCAAAATGAATCTATAAGACAAAATAAAAAGCTATTAACCCATCAGACTTATCTGATTTACATTAGAGCTGATTAGACAGAACCTCATTAGGCACAATGGGTTCCAACCACAAGACCTTCCCACTTTACATATTATTTACTTACTAGAGCAGAATAGAGCAAATGAATGATTCTCAGCATCATTATCATTGCAGCTGACTGTGTTTCATGTGGATATCAAGGAGGTCAGGAGGTCAAGCAGGTTGGAAGGTTCCTTGTTGGAATCTCACTTTCCCCAGAGTCTGATTCAAGATTCTGGCCCATAAATTGCCCATGATGCTGCGTCATCCCTGTGTGAATGCGTACACATATATTCATTTGGAGAAATAACACAAGACAAAGCCGCATGTTCCATGTTTATGTCCACACAGACACACTCCTACTTTTCTCTTTAATCTTTCCTCATTGCTGCAAAGGTTTCAAATGGCTGAACCAACACTGGTGGTCCTAATGAGTCCAGACAGCTCGTCCAGAGCTGGAGTGTATCCAGGCTTTAATTCAGCTGCACCAATTATCACACTTTCAAACTCTTGTCACAGGGAAGGGGCTTCAGCATAAAGAGCCCAGCCTTCAAGGGTTGTTAGATACATTTGGGAGGTAGTTAAATTAAATTTTAACCAAAACAGCATCATTTATCATTTATTTGTGTGTGTATTTGTCAGTGATGATGCATAATACATATCCCTATAAAGATAATTCTATTCTTAATTTGCAGACCGGCTGCTGTCAGTAATTTGCAATATTAAATTAGGTGAGAAAATCTGACTTACAAATGTGAACAGATGATGAAAATGAAAAACGAACTAACTTCTCTCCTTTGAGTGAAGCCGACAATTCAGTTGACAATTGAAGTCTCCAATTCAGGAGAGGAAGCATTCAAATTTTCTTGTTATTTTTCTACTAATTTTTACTTTATTATGTCACAATAAATATTGCCCATCTGCAATGCACATAACCTAAAAGACACACCATATTTATTTTTAAGACACACAGTGTAATACCTCTAGGTGGTTGTGAATGCTGATAGTGTGTGTGTGTGTGTGTGTGCATGTGTCAGGTATAGGGTGTGTGAGGGTTGTCTTGGTAACAGCTGAGTTTTGGGTCTTGGGCTCTGAGGATGCACAGCTGCATAAGGCAACACAGATGGTGCTTCACACGTGTGCACACATACACGTACACTCACACCGAGGCAACATACTCACGTAAATATGAACATGTTCAAATGCATGCATGCACGCACACACACACACACACACACACACACATTCACATGTCAGTGACAGGCAGCTCAGCTGTAACCTGGGAGGCTGTTCACTTCCTTATTTTGTTGTTATAGAGATTTGTTGCCTCAAACAATCTATTCTATTTTTAGTTGAATAATATTATTTTTAGTGCTGCTGTGTTTGTGCAGAGATTTCATCTAAACATTCATCCTTTGTGCCACCTATGTTCCATTTTTTATGTTGAATTTTTAAACATTATCTTCTTTATTCATGTAGGTTCACTGCCACTGTTTTTTCTTTTGGCCTGTATTTCCTGGTAGACTGCTTTTTTGTCAGACTGGGTATACAACTAGGTTCCTAATTACTTTTGTCATTTCCTAAAAATGAAGTATGTAATACTGGATAATTGCTCATTACTACATGATGCATTTGAAGACGGGGATTTTCTAGTAACTCTAGTTACTGCAAGATGCACTTAAAATAGTTACGTTTCTCGGTGGCTTTTCACCCCACAGCAGAGAGGGAGAAGGATGATGCATGATGCACAGTACATTCCATAATAAGGGCAACATTTAGATTTCCACTGTTTCTCATAATAATTTGAGGATCAGCTTGGATAAGATCAGTTACAGGATAAAGTGCTCATTTTTTTCTGCTGCTGATCTCGAGCTACAACAAAGCAGAATTGTATACAATCCACTTGGACAAGGAATCCTGAATGCAAAAGTACAAACAATGTTGTTTGAAGGGTTGTCAAATGGCACTGCATCTCTGTGCATTTATCAAAAGTGAGAAAAAATGAAAATAAAAAAGAATGACGGAAATAACAGCTGAAGTAAGCAGGGCACTGCTTGACCACTTGACCTGACAGAGCTAGCACAGAACCCATTATGGCTCACTTCCAATTAACTTACATGAGAGCCTGGTCTCATTAGCCTAAAATAAACGCTTGGAGATATTGCCCAGATGGCTGCCAAGTGGTAATACTTGTCTAGAAGAACCTTAAGTAAAAGTCTGATGGAAAAAATACGCCATGAGGCTGAGCCAGATCATCATACCATATATTTGCTCAAGAATGAGGACAATTCACAGTATTGTTTAATTATAGAACTTTCTACAGTATTATGGGTTTTTAAGTTTTTTTATTTCACAATATGTAATGGTAAGAGTAATCTGTTTAATTTAAATAAATGAGTACTGTTTGTACTAAATGTTTCAATACTATATGTCTTAAGTGATCAAATCCAAGTATGATCCAAGTAGTAGTACTGCTACATGAATGTTACAGATCATATTATCAGAAGAACTGGATTTGGAAAATATGCAGTGTTTAGTTTAAGTGGTATGTACTAGGTAATGCCGTTTTAAAATATTTATTCAGAATCAGTTCAATTTAAAACTTCAGGAAATAGTTTTATCTTTTCCTGCAGAACCATATTTACCATATTGGCAGTGATATGAATTCTGAGAAAGTGTTTCAATATAATTTCCTGGAGAAACAATATTACTTGGTAAATATGAGATGGAGAATCACACTGCAAATGCTAAGACCTCAATTTCCTGTTTAACAGGAAATGAAGCTGCCACGAAGTTGGAAAGGGACATTTGATAATTCTGAATACACTAAATATTTTTTGCCTTCCCATACTTTTATGGTCTCCCTATGACTTCACTCTGTCAGCCTCTCTCTAAATATACACCTTAATCCACCCTGAGGTGATTCCCACAGATTTAATAGCTCTCTCAGGAAAACAATACAAGGAAGTGAAAACTCATTCTTTGTCCATATTTGACCATTTCCTGACAGCTCTAATTAACCAAGTCCTCTATGGTTCTGACATGTTATTGGCTGGGGGACTGGCCTCGTTAACAACAGTTTTAAATTAACAGATGAAATTAGATGAGAAATTACTAGAGATATGCTTGACAAGGTTAATTAAATGACCAGTCCTAAGAGGCTTGTTTTAAACCGAATATAACTGACAGATTCAGAACTGATATAGTATGATGCTGCTTCCAGACAGAGGCAGATCAGCTCATATTTACGCAGCTAGAATGACGCAGTGTGCAGTGTAAACATGTTTCTTTACAAATTCTCAACATAACATTAATATATTATGTAACTTATGAATACGTTGACCCTGCGACCTCTGAGGCATACCTCTGTGTTAGAAGTAGAATTTATGTAATGCACCTGTGTTAGCTTTCCTGTCTGTTTTTCAGTATGCAAAAACTACAGTCCAGTGTTACACAGTGTTTGGTGGAGGTCTGTGCTCCATGTGTCCTCCTGCCAACACAAAAACCATGTGGTCTTGACAGCAACCACAGACAGACATACTGGCAAACACACAGTTGTTTGAGATATGAATGATACAGTCATCCCACAGAAAATATTAACATTGTGTTGACTGTAACTACCAGTGAAATAGAAAATGGTCATGAAGTTCGAACCAGTTTTATCGATACTGGTTGCCAGCTGCAAACTTTCTGTGTGAAAGGAAGGATCTCATTTCAAAAGTGAGTCAGTTGATTGATAAGTGAACTCACAGATGAAATCAAAATGAAGTCCTTTGATACAGGGACAATATTTAAACTGAAAACACGAACATGGAAAAATTGTCGGTAAACTGATGGGTTTCTAATATTCCACACACATTGATGAAATAAAACTATAAAATGCATCCATGCAGACAAACAAAAGCCTTTCTGCATGATGACTAGAATCTATTTATTGCTCTTAAACTGGTTTTTATACAAGTACAGTCATATAATAAATCAGAGCAACAGGAGCTATTGTTGAGCTGAGTCAGGATGAGATGTTATCATCTTGTAGTCAACCTCAGTTCAATAACAGTGTCAGATTAACAAGAAGAAGCACATGCAAAAGAGGGAAGAAAAGGTTGCAAGCATAAAAAAGCAAGTCAGTCCACAGGAGGTCGTAAGTGCTCATAGTTCTTGTATCATAGGTGTGTGTGTGTGTGTGTGTGTGTGTGTGTGTGTGTTCATGACAGAACTGGGAGGCGGGTGATGGCAGATTGACATTGACTTATCCCTGAGGTCCCAAAACATTCATGAGAGTTTTACTTTTATAGCTTGAAGCCAATTGGTGGAAAAAACAGAATGGAATAAAAAATGTAATTTAGTGGTCCCAAAACTGTTTGAGTCTTCTGTGGTTTGAAGAGCTCTAGGCCCACAAATAAATGGACAGTTTTAATTTTAGTCTGAGTGGTCTCAGGCAGGGGTGAGGAAAACAAATGGCTGATTTTTGAGTCAGTCACTGAGTTGTTACTGCTCAGTAAGAAACAGAACATCCTCATCTTAGTCCTCATCTGCTTTGTGATACAGCAGATGTTTCACTCACCTACAGGAGCAGAGTAGTTCTGAAGTTTGTCGGACATAGTGGAAATTCAAACCAACTCACTGCAGTGGGTCTACTTGTCAGACTCTGAGTTTTGTTGTGTTGCTCCATTTCCTGTTTTATTTTGAAGTTCTTGTTTTCTTTGTGTTGGCTATTTACTTCCCCTCTTTGTTCCTGTTCCTGCCATTAGTTGATTGCCCATTGGTTTCACCTATGTATATTTTCCATATTGTCCCACTGGACCTTCTCTGATTCTCTCCCAGATTGTCTCCATTACCTCTTGTATGCCAAGCTCTCCCGTGTTACCTCTTGTTGCTCATTTTGTAAGACCGGTTTGTTTTTTGACCTCTGATTTTTCTGCCTGCTCCTTGCTTGTTTAGTCTGCCTGATCCCTCCTTCCCTTGTGTATGACCACAGCCTCCTTTCGGATTAAAGTGCTTGCCTACTAGACTCTATACCTCTGCCTTGCTTCCCTTTCGCCCTTGGGTCTACTTCTACCAGCCCTGACCCTACTGCCAGAATCAGACTTTACATGGTATTTTTGTCTCTCATGATGGTCATTATTTGAGATTAAAGAATCACAATATAAATTGTCTTGTCTTGGTTGTGAAACTGCAACAGTACAAGTATGACTCCGAAACAATCATTGTACCTACAGTGGGTACATGAGTTCATCAGTTGACAGTAAGCTGTCAATCATGCCTGTTGGTGTGATGTCAGCAGTTTTGAGTACGGACATGAAAAAAAAGAAAAAAATGTCTGTACATTTGAATCTCAGCTAAGTTACTAAGTTACTCTTCAGCATGTTTACATATGCATGTCAGAGCAGTCTCCTCGTATTGGTCAGCATTGGTCAGCATCGAAAGAAAAGAAACATGGAGTACCTCAAACACATCACTGTTGTTCAGATATGTTACAACACATATCTGTTTACTGTTCCTGACATGCGATAATCTGAATTTATACATACACGACATTCAGTCAGCCATGATAGGTCTGAATACAGTGACTGAGGAAGAAATGGTACCTGGATGAATGGAGATAACAAACAGCTCACATGGATGAGACAGGACCCAGAACAAAAACAGAGGAGTTCGTTTCATACAGTTCTTCTACAGTCACACATGTAAGGCAAACAGCCTTGATTGCGGTGTGCTGGAGATGCTCACAGAACCTTGACCTGTCTGATTGCTTGAGGGTTTTCTTTTTGTCAGTATGTCGGCAGACCCTCAGGCAGTCAGTATGTCAGCGGACCCTCAGGCAGGAGAATTAGACCTGATGGATATTCACCAGAAACTAAAGGAGAAAATGCACCTGAATAAAAAGTTTAACGTAATATCAAAACCAGCTGTGAGTACACCTGTACTACGACTAGAAGATCAGAGCTTTTGGGCGATGTTTGGGGCTGAACATTTTTTTCTATTTTTTGAGGCATGTGCTGTGTGATTTAAATCCAGTCCAGACCAAAGATTTGAGGTGCAACCGAACAGTTGCGGAAAAAGTTGCAGCATTCTGAATGGTCCCGTTGCACCTTGGCACTGGTCGGTGCAAGAAGTTGCAGGGCATTCTGTTCAATCACTGATAATGGTTCAGACCGCTGCTAAGGTTCTGAGCAATCAGCTGCAAGCTGGCAATGGGTTCCCACTGTGGTTGTCTTGTCATGTTTTAACAAAAGCAGCTTGAAATGCTATTCTAACATAAGCATGAGGAGAAATACCTAAGCATGTATTGCAGAAATTTAGTGAATAAGAATAATTGAGTTCTGGCTGCATTCTGTTGCTGGACTCATGTAGTTGCATGTTTCAAGTTTTTGTGCTTGGAATCTTTGGTCTGCACTTAACACTTATCACTCCTCTTTTTCAGATGTTAATGGTAAAAAACAGTACAGAGTGGAAGTAGTTCAGGCATCATTCAGAGTGATTCAGAGGACAGACATGACAAGATAATACAAATGGTGTGTGTGTGTGTGTGTCCCTCTGTGTGTGTTTGTATAAAGGATTGCATGGAAGGTAAACAATGCCTTTAATGATTCTTATTTTGCACACAGACACAACTAACATGCTTTTCCTGCTGTAAATCGACAACAAAAAAGTTATTAAACTGATGTAATTAGTCAAGAAAAGATGAAATAGTAATTATGTCTGAATAGGTGGCTCATGGTCTCTGCAGCACTGACGCCTGAATAAACCCACAATTTAGAAAAGTTACTAAATTTGCCAAACTCTCTGGGGATTATCAAGGATTATGCAAATGTGTTGCTGTATGCAAATATATTAGAGCATGTTATTAAACTTGGTTCATACATTTCTTGCATTGCATTTGGGCTTGGTTTTGTTTTCCTTTCACAAGCATTAAAGGGGAATGCCACTGATTTTACATATTAAGTTCTGTTTACAGGTGAGGCGTTACTGCTACTGTGCAGCAAAAAAATATATGTGTGTACATATGTGTGTGTGCGTTTGCAGATAAAATGGATCAATTACAGGTATTAAAGTCCTCTGCCCTGCGATGAGCTGGCGACTCATCCAGGGTGTACCCCACCTTTCCGCCCATTGACAGCTGGGATCGGCTCCAGCACACGCATCCGTAACAGGAATAAGCGGCAGAAGATGAATGAATGACTAATGTCTTCTGTTGTGATGACAAAAAGGTCAGTATGGTCATCTCACACCAAAAACTATTAAACACAAGATTATCAACAACCACACTGGTAATCAGAATAATTACATGGGTGCAGAACTGAATGAGATGAAAAAATTATTCATCTTAACATATGAGCTGTGTACCTTTTCACTGATGAGCCTCTATTTATCCATTCATATAAATGTTAATAAATAAAAATAAATAAAAGGCAACATTACATATTAATAATAATGGATCTTATGTAGCGCTTTTCCAGAGAACCAAAGATTCTTTATAGTGGATACAGTATTGTATCTGATACACTGTTCATTCACTCCACATTTATACCCTGATAGTAAACTACATCTGTAGCCACAGCTGATCTCAGGCAGACTGACAGAAACCAACAGCCTCTCCACCAAACATTCACTCACATTCACACAGGGCAATGTGGGTAAAGTGTCTTGCAACGGCAACACAACACGCAATTCCCAACAACCCCACCCAGACTTGGGGTTGTCACACCCCCTCCCTTAAGACGGGACCCCCTAGGGGACCCGTCCCAACACACCTGCAGGTAAAACATAGGAGTTGCTGGGCCAAGAACAACGATCACCTCCCAGTGATACACACAAAATGACATGAATTACTCCCTCCCCATACCCAGCCAGACTCACCCCCTCGTTCCCAATACTCCGCAACCTGGTACCGAGGAAGCCTATTTAAGAGAGTGGGAAACAATGGAAGAGCAGGAGAGTACAGGTAGGGATACAATTACCTGTCAAAACACAAACAATGGACAAAACTGGATCCAATACCCCAACCCACGCTTTATGGCAGAGGAGCCCTTGACAAAGCATCTGCCAAGACATTATCTTGCCCTTTAATGTGTTGTATCTCCAAATTGTAACCCTGCAAAAAGAGAGACCACCTAACCAGCCTCTGATTTGGAGATTTCAGGGTGCCTAGAAATGTCAAAGGGTTGTGGTCTGTATAAACAATAAGAGGTACCGTCCCCGTCACGTATACCTCAAAATGCTGTAAAGCTAAAATAGTGCCAATGCCTCTTTTTCGATCACCGAATAGTTGGCCTGATGATGGTTAAACTTCCGAGAAAAGAAACAAACAGGTCTTAACACCCCATCGTCCCCTCCCTGGAGCAGGACGGCACCGGCCCCGGCCCCAACCTGGCTGGCATCCACCTGCAACACAAACTCTCTGTCAAACCGTGGAGCAGCCAACACTGGACAGGAGCACAGCAAGGCCTTCACATTTTCAAAGGCCTGCTGACACTCACTAGACCACACAAACTTTATTCCAACCTTCAACAACTCAGTCAGGGGAAAGACAACCGTAGAGAAATTTCTACAGAAACTTCTATAAAAGCCAACCAACCCCAGGAAACGCTGGAGTTCTTTTTTCGTAGTCGGCTGTGGAAACTCAGACACGGCTAGCACCTTGGCCTCCACCGGAGAAACTTTGCCCTGACCTACCACACGGCCCAAGTAGGTAACAGTTGCCCTAGCAAAGGCACATTTGGCGAGGTTAATTGTCAACTGCGCCTCAGCTAACCTCACAAACAAAGCCCTTATCCTCTGCAAATTAAGTCATCTAAATACACTGAACAACCCTCCAGACCATGCACAACCCGGTTCATAAGCCGCTGAAAAGTGGCCGGGGCGTTCTTTAGGCCAAAGGGCATCACAGTGTAAGAATAGAGGCCTGAAGGAGTCACAAAAGTAGCTATTTCTCTGGCTCGCTCTGACAAGGGCACCTGCCAATAGCCCTTCAAAAGGTCGAATTTGGACACAAATTTGGCAGGACCCACTCTGTCGATACAGTCATCCATGCAAGGCAAGGGAAATGAATCGGACTTGGTGATCGAATTAACCTTCCTCATGTCTGTGCAAAACCGTGGAGTATTGTCTGATTTTGGCACCAACACACAAGGCGACGCCCAGCTGGACGCGGACGGAACAGCGATGTTGTACTTAAGCATGTAATCAACCTCGGTGTTCAGTTGCCTAAGCTTTTCAGGTCCCATGCGGTAAAACCGCTGTCTGATCGGTTGCGCCTCACCCACATCGATGTCATGTTTAATCCAAGTGGTGCGAGATGGGACAGTTGCGGGAACTCCCTGATCAGCTCCACCAACTCGACACGCTGTTTTACCGGAAGGTGTGACAACAAAATCTCTAGATTATGCAGTGACTCTGAATTTCTCAACCTACCGCTCAACAAACTATCGTCAGGCTCAGGAACGTCGTCA
>CAAKHB010006778.1:0-36284 GCA_901007665.1 Aeoliscus strigatus
TACTTGTCCAGGATGTAAGAATCACCACATCATTGCTGATAACCTGGGATGGTTCTCGGACTTGGAAGGATGAAAGAGGTGTGTGTGTGTGTGTGTGTGTGTGTGTGTGTGTGTGTGTGTGTGTGTGTGTGTGTGTGTGTGTGTGTGTGTGTGTGTTCTGCTCTGACGTGTGTGTGTGTGTGTGTTTTCCAGACTGGCCGGCGCCGGCGGCAGGAAGAAGGTGTTCCGGCTGGCGGACGTAGTCCAGCCGCTGACGGAGGCTCAGATAGAAAGTCTGTCGTCTAAGACAGTGAAGCGGATCCTGCAGGCAGAGAAGGCCGTGGCTCAGAGCGGGATGTCCCACGTGAGTCCCTCACGTCTGCGTCGTCACGCACGCCGCAGCGCTCGGGAAGTGACGGCTGAACTGTGCGCAGGTCCGAGTGAAGCTGCTCTCCCGGCTGGTGACGCAGTTCGAAGGGATGATGAAAGACGACGTCCTGGAGTTCATCCTGGAGGACGTGAGGACGCGCAGCGACCTGGCTTTGGCGCTGCTCTACCAGGAGTACAACACCTACCTGAGCCAGCTGCCGTCTGGACTGCTGGAGACGTACGACCGCTGCCTCTACACACTGCTGGCTGGACTGCAGGAGAAACCTGAGCAGAGGGATGGGTGAGTGGGGGGGGGCACACACACAAACAAACAGACAGACAGACACACAGAGAGACAGACAGACAGCAACACACTGTGTGTGTGTGTGTGTGTGTGTTTCAGACTCTTCACCAAACTGGTCCTGGAGGCTCCGGTCATCACTGACTCGGCGCTGGACGTCATCCGACGTTACTGCGAGGACGAGGTGAACGACACACTGTGCACACGTGCGCCGCGCACACACACAGTGGCCCCCCGTGTGTGACAATGTCCTCCACCTGCTTTCAGTCTCGTGTGTATTTGGGGATGACGACTCTGAAGGAACTCATCATCAAACGGCCCTCGAGACAGTTTCAGTACCTTCATGTTCTTCTGGATCTGAGCTCCCACGAGAAGGAGAAGGTGAGACGCGTGTCCCGTCCCCTTGTGTCCCGTCCCCTCGTGTCCCGTCCCCTTGTGTCCCGTCCACACGTGTCTCACAGGCTGCTCCGTGTGTTCAGGTGCGCAGCACCGCGCTGGCGTTCCTGAAGCGTATGTACGAGAAGGACCAGCTGAGGGACTACGTGGAGAAGTTCGCTCTGGAATACATGCAGATGCTGGTCCACCCTAACCCCCCCTCTGAGCTGTTTGGGGCCGACAAGGACACAGGTGTGACACACGGGACGTCCCAGGCCGGGCGTCAGCACTAATTTCACCTTGACTTTGTATGTGTGTGTGTGTGTGTGTGTGTGTGTGTGTGTGTGTGTGTGTGTCAGAGGTGGCCGCCCCGTGGACTGAGGACACAGTGAGACAGTGTCTCTTCCTCTATCTGTCCCTGCTCCCTCTGAACCACCGGCTGGTCCATGAGCTGGCGTCTGTGTACACGGAGGCCATCGCCGACATCAAACGCAGCGTTCTGCGAGCGATCGAGCTTCCCGTGAGTCACACACACACACACACACACACACACACCTGCTTCATCCGCCCCTGGCAGCACCTACACGGCTCACGTTTGTCCCACAGATCCGTGGAATGGGCATGAACTCGCCCGAGCTGCTGCTGCTGGTGGAGAACTGCCCCAAAGGGGCGGAGACTCTGGTCACCCGCTGCCTACACATCCTGACGGACAAAGGTGAGTGACGGAGGTGGTGGAGGGCAAACACCTGCAGGATCATCTGAAACGCGTCGTCCTCTCCGTGTCCAGTGCCGCCGTCCCCGGAGCTGGTGGAGCGAGTGCGGGACCTTTACCACAAACGAGTGCCTGACGTCCGCTTCCTCATCCCCGTCATAAACGGCCTGGAGAAGGTAAAGACGGCCGCCACACGTTCCGTGGGCGCCGGCGGACACGTGGAAGGACTAACGCTTGTCTCGCACCTTTGCTCCAGAACGAAGTGATCCAGGCTCTTCCCAAGTTGATCAAACTCAACCCCATCGTGGTGAAGGAGGTGTTCAACCGCCTGCTGGGGACGCAGCACTGTAAGTCACCGGTCACATGACCTCGCTGGACGCCGTCGACACGTCTCTGTTTGCGTCCAGGTGAGGGCAGCTCCTCCGTGTCCCCGCTGACCCCCGGAGACCTGCTGATCGCTCTGCACAACATCGACTCCACCAAGTGTGACATGAAGTCCATCATCAAAGGTGACACACACACACACACACACACACACACACACACACACACACACACAGACATAGACAGTGTGTGTGTGTGTGTGTGTGCGTGTGCGCGCACGTGTGCAGCCACCAACCTGTGCTTCGGGGAGAAGAACGTGTACACGTCGGAGGTTCTGGCCGTGGTGATGCAGCAGCTGATGGAACAGAACCCTCTGCCGATGCTGCTGATGAGAACCGTCATCCAGTCACTCACCATGTTCCCTCGACTCTGTGGCTTCGTCATGAACATCCTGTCGCGCCTCATCGTCAAGCAGGTCGGTCGCACCGACGCCCGTCTGTCTCCGACCCGTCTCGTCCGTCTCTGACCCGTCTGCGACCTGTGGTGCTGCAGGTGTGGAAGCACCCCAAAGTGTGGGAGGGCTTCGTGAAGTGCTGCCAGCGGACCAAGCCGCAGTCGTTCAGCGTTCTGCTGCAGCTTCCTGCCGCTCAGCTGACCAGTGTGTTTGAGCGCTGCCCGGAGATGAGGGAGCCTCTTCTCCATCACGTCCAGTCCTTCACACCTCACCAGGTAACGTCTGGTGTCGTGAGTCCCGTCGGCCTGCGCACAGTGAAGGTTTCACCGTCCTCTCCCGTGTCCACAGCAAGCCCACATCCCGTCGTCCATCATGGCGGTGCTGGAAGCTGAGAACAGAGCCGGGCAGAAGACAGAGACAGAGGTGCAGCACGAGCTTCTGCCGGTACTTCCTCTGCCTGGCCTCTCCTGACCTCTGACCTCTGCCACAGGTGGAGCCGGCTGCTGCTGTGACGTCTCCGTTCGCAGCGGACCCCCCCGTAATGTGTGTGATGGAGGCAGATGGAGCTGTGCAGCAGAAGTCCACTGAGGAGGAGGAGTCCATGGAGCAGGAGGAGTCCAGTCCCCCAAGACAGGAGGACCCGGTGAGATCTGTCAAAGTGATGTGTGTGTGTGCATGTGTGTGCATGTGCAGGGACGTTTCATCAACCAGATGCTGTGAACTCGTGTTCTCAGGTGGACCCATGTCGAGGAGCAGAAACTCCACCAGCTGAACCAGAACAGACAGAGGAGCCGATGGAGGCCTCAGAACCTTCAGACATCCACGAGCCACTGAGCGAGACTCCAGCCGGCGCCGCTGGAAGCGACGCAGAAAGCAGCCACGAGGAGGCAGAGTGACTTCTCACAATAAACAAGTCCAAACGTTTTGTTGTTTTTGTAGAAACTTCTAAACAAAACCAATAAACAGGAAACACTGAAGTTCTGTTCTCATCAATGAAATCTGTCCAACCAACCAACCAGAAGTTTCTGCTGGACTTCATGGGCCCTATCTCAATCATTCCAACTGACCTTTGACCTCTACTGCTGACAGACAATGTCAGACATGTTTCAGCTTTGGATTGGTTGGACAGGCGATGGCCCAGTGTTTCTGGTCGGAGGAGTTAGTTTCCTCCAGCATGTGTGAGGATATTTTGTTTTTTCACAGTACTCCTACACTGGTCACCTGAAACTTAAAACTTCTTTTCGAGTTGAACTCTTAAAACCTCATCTGGGGTCACAGTTCATGACGCTTCGTTCATTAACGGAAGTCATTAAGATGTTTTATTTTGAAAGGAAGCCACCGCAAGTGCTTTGCCGCCGTTCTCGCGATAACTCGCGGACCTCCTCCACCTGGGCGGCAGCAGCTCGTCGCGTGCGAAGCGCTCAGGCCCAAATGAAGGCGGTAATTCTCGCCGCCGGCTACGGAACCAGGTTCCACCGGGACGTTTTGGCCGACAGCCGCTTCGCGCACCTGAGCGGAACCGCGAAGCCGCTGCTTCCGGTGGGCCGCCGCGCGCTCATCTCACACTGGGTCGACGCTCTGGTCGCTTCCGGTTGCGTGGACGGTGTTTATGTGGTGGTAAGTCCTGTACCGGAACTAACTCAGTTTTTGATTGTTGCTGTTTTCAACAGTCAACACATGGACACATCGTGTCTACCGAGTGTTGCCGAGTCCTACCGAGTACTGCCGAACATTTAAACTGGTTTTACTGCTAGTGCTTCAACAGGAAGCAGTTTTTAATACGTTGACATGAAGTATTGGTAATAACCTATTATACTGATCACACACATTTGCGTGAATGTGACAGCTGACACCCTCTTTCTCTCTGACTGACTGTCCTGTCTGTGTCTTTATGGACATGTGAACGTTGTTGTGGGTTCGTGACAGACGAATGCGCTGCACCATGCTGCGTTTGAGCAGTGGGCTGCTGGTTTCTCCAACGTCCACATCGTCAGCGATGGAACGACAAGCAACGAAGTAAATCCTAGTTTTTGTTTGTGGCTTGCACCTCCAAGAAACGTACGTTCTCCAGGTCCCAGATGTGTTTCATCTGGTCGTGTGACGTCTCTACAGGAGCGTCTGGGAGCGGCCTCCTGCCTGCAGCTCGCGTTGAAGCACTTCCACGTCGACGAGCACGTGCTGGTGATCGGAGGGTGAGTTCGCCGCCGGCAGTGGTTCAGCGTTCTCGACTGGATCTGAAGCTTCTTCCGCCCCTGACAGCGACACTCTGTTCAAAGAGGACTTCAGCCTGACGACCATTACACGCAGGTTCTCCGCGCTGCAGGAGACGTATGCCGGCAGCTGCCTGGTGCTGTCGTATCTGTGCAGAGATGAAGGTGAGTGTGTCCCGTGCTGGTGAAGATCAGATCCTCTGTGCAGAGCTGAAGACACGTCTGTCGCGCAGACACTCTCAAATACGGGATTCTGGAGGTGGACGGAGACCTGCGTGTCCTCTGCATGAAGGAGAAACCGCTGCCATCCGAGACCACGTCCAGGAGAGCGGTAGGTTAAACCGTCACTCACTACGCACCGAACCGAATGTTTCTTTGCAGCACCGTTGCCATAGTAACATCTGTCCCGTCCTTTCAGTGTCCTTGTTTCTACGTGCTGTCGGCGCAGAGCCTCCGTCTGCTGGACGACTTCCTGGAGGAGAAGAAGGTACGAGAGCGTTGACGCGTCAGCAGCGGCGCAAACACCGTCAGTTCATTCACCAGCTTGTTCCACAGGACGCACCGATCGAACAGAGAGACGCCCCGGGAAACTTTGTTTCCTGGCTCATTCACAGGTGAGACCCGTGAACCGACGTGGGCTAACTTGGACTGAATGTAGACTAACGTGGACTGACGTAGGCTAACGAGGACTGATGTGGGCTAGTGCAGGACAAGTAGTCACAGATCACCCACAGACATCTTCTGTTTCACAGGACTCCAGTTTACGTTCATGAGATCTGTGGACGCTTCGATGTCGGAAACCTGCCGTCCTACACGGAGTGTGACCGCTACTTCAGAGAAAAACTTCAAGACGTCAGCTCGTATTTGGTGTAGACGTCACCTGCTACCCTTCATGACATTCCCCTGATCTTCAGGGTCCAATCAACCAGCCGTGGGTTTTGCAATCGTTTTTAATTCCATTCAACAGTCGTTGGACTCCACGTCGACCAGCCGCGTGCACCGGTCAGATGCGCGTTCACGCCTGTTCTCCATCTTGGCGATGCGGGAGCCGAACTGCATGGCTCTCTTAGGCAGGACGGCAGACGGGCCCAGACGCAGCTGGCGGGCTGCCAGCCGGAGGAGGAGCTTCTCGCCGACGCCTCGAGGGAGCGTCAGGTCGGCTTTGTCCCACACGGGCAGAGAGTTCAGGTAGCTCACCACGTTCTCGTCCAGGTAGGGGAACCTGCAGACGGAGGAGGGATGGACGCTCTGAGATTCTGATCGGGCCCAAATCAGCTTTGTGGAATGTCTCTTCTGATAAACATTTGATTCATTAAACTAGATGACATTCACTTGTCTGTCTCCTGTTCCCCTTGAACCCACCTGGCCTCTTTCCCATGATCCCCGATCACTCTGTCGTCTCTGCCCAAGTTCCTGGAGGAGATCCTGTGCAGCTCCATGGCCAGTTCCTGGACCAGGCCGTCGTATCCGCCCGTCTTGAATCGGGCTCGGTGTCTGGAGTATCCAGCCAGCTGCTCGTCTGCTCCGAGGCCCGTCAGAACCACCTGCAGTGGGCGAGGGGGAGAACGTTAGTGACTGACGGAGAAACCCTCCCCGGGAAAATTACCTGTTTGTACTTCACCTTTGCTGATGACGTGAAGCGCTTCTGCTCATTGGCCAGTGAGACAAAGCCCCGCCCTCTGGCTGCAAACCACATAGCACATCCGATGCTGTCGTCCAGCACCGTGTCCAGAGGCTGCACCAAATGACAGATGCGTTCACGCCGCGCTTCCTGCAGTTCCTCCTGCGTTACGTTGATTTCCACAAAGTTCCACGTTCTGTGAGGATTCAGGTCCCGCAGCTCTTTGAGTCCAGCTCTGCCTGTCATTCTGTCGGGAACGTCAAAGAGGCTGGAGCTTTGTGGCTCCGCCTCCTCGCTCTCCACATGTCTGCTGGCGCTCCTGTTCCCTTTGGGCTTCTTCACAGACTCTTTCTGAAGCTTAAATGCGACGTTCAGAAGGTCCAGTGGCTCATGAGCAGGTATGTGCCGGTCAGCTAAAGCCGCCAGAACCATTGAATCGATGCCTCCTGAGAAGAGAATGGCCACGGCGGCGCTGTCAGCCGGAGGGGCAGCGCCATCTGGCTGCTCGGAGGGCCGAGACTGAACCCGCCGTCTCACTGCCTCACTGAGAACATCGATGAAGCCGTCCACCTCAGAGCTCTTCTCCACGGAGTCTAAAAGCAGCTCCAGGTCCTCCGCAGACACAGCTGAGCTACAATCCGTCTCACTCGGTGTCTGTGGGGGGGTGGACGTGTTCAGAGGAGACACAGGTGAGGTGAGGACCAGACCTGACTGGTTCATCAGAACGGTGCAGCGGCTGCTGGCGGCAGATGGTGTGCAGCTTTGGAGGAGACGGTCTCCTGCGGGGGTCCAGGGATAAAGCTCGGTGGTCACACAGCCGGCTTCTGCAACTGCCTTCAGGTCGATCCGGTACACACCCACCGCTGGGACCTCCTCCCACGCAGACGGCCCAGGTCCAGGACTGTGGGCGGCCACCGAGGTCAGCGTCAACGTCTGGAATTCGGCATCAAACGTCCACAGCAAACTGCGCCTGCCGAAGAAATCTCTGCCAAACCACAGGTGGTCCCCAGCTCTCTGGTAGTAGACGAACCCCCACGGCCCCCGAATGACGGACAGCACGGACAGAACATCTGAGGGGCTCCTGCAGGACGACAGCCGGGCCAAGACAACGGCAGAGTCGTTCTCTGCCGGCGGGACAGGTAACCCTCCGAACACCTCCCCGTTCCACAACAGGACGTTCCCGGCTGTGTCCTGGAGGGGCTGGGGGGTCAGAAGACCTCTCATGTGCAGGACATGAGCGGAGAACAAACACTGGTAACAGGGTTGCGCACTGGTGACAAGGCAGTGGCGGCTGGAGTCTGGTCCTCTTCTCTTCAAATGTTCATACACCACGTGGTCCCTCTGAAACGGAGCCGCGCTCAGACTCAGCTGACAGAAGATTCCACACATGGCCGGTGGAGGTCCAAGTCACAAACCCTGCAGCTCCTTTTTCGTGTTCTCCAGCTCCTCTGCAGACACAACGTCAGCTGTTACCATCATCATCAAAGACAGTCTGAACCAACGAGATTCCCTGATGACTTCAGCATCACGTACTTCTACATGAACTCAGTGTGTGTCCTCTGTCTGCCAGGAAGAAGATGTTGCTGTTCCTCTGCTGGACGTACACTTTCTAAAAAGCACACACACACACACAGAATGTGACAACACACTCAACCCTTCAACCCCTTCGTCCTGTTCTGTGTACGAGAGCGCTGACTCACTCTGCTTTTCTTCAGGTTTGAAAGTTCGTCCACGGCAATTTTCTGCTCCTTCATCTGAAACACAAATCATTTCTGCTGCACATGCGAAGGACGGTTTGTCAAACACATACTGACGTGTGGAACGTGTTACTGTTGTACTTTTACTTCCTACACGTGAGCACGTTTGTACTTAATTACTCATACACACCGCTGATGAAATAAAACAAAAGTTAGTCCTAAACATCATTAGTATCAACAGCGATATGAGAGCTCTTGCAATTGAATGAGTGATTTAGTACAAGAGTATCTGGTGTATATCTACCACAGAAGAATCTGTGGTACTTGTAGCACAAACGCATCTGTGATACATCTTATACAAAAGCATTTGAGGTATTTCTACTACACAAATATCTGGTACTTCCGGTACACAGGTATCTGTGGTGCTTCTAGCGCACAAGTATCTGTAGTACTTCTAGTTCACCATTATCTGTGGTACTTTCGTCACTCTGGTGACATTACAGTAACGTTAGCTACACAGCTAACAACAACGTCTTTCTACCTTTTTATTTAGTTCTTCTTTCAGTGCACTCTTTCCTTCCGAACTGTCCCCCTCATCGCGGCTTCTTGCAGACATGTTGGTCAGGAAACGTGTTTTGGGCAGCTACTTGCAGTTGTACATTAGCGGAAGTTACTTTTCTTCTTTCTGCATCATTTGGGAAACCCGAGTGACGGCGCTTTACCGCCACCTGCTGTGCTGGAGTGTAATCGACAGTCGTGAACTATGTCCCACAGAAAATCCAACCCACAGGGCTGCAGCAAAGAGAAGCGGGCAGTATGGTAGAGATGTTGTTCCAGTAGCTGGTCGCTGTGAAACACAAACACACCTGTGAAAGCGATCAATGACCTGTTGTATTGACTGGAGACAGCTGTCACATGTTTACCTTTCACTTGCTGGAAAAGTAGTCCAGGACGCCAGAGCCAGAACGTGACCTGCAGTGTTTACAGTCCTCTGACAGACATTGTAGAGCACGCTGTCCAGGTCCAGATCCTGGTGCTGCATGTTTGACACGTCTCTGTGCTCCGACACACCTGATTCTGATGGGTGGTCTTCATGAAGCAATGATTTGCAGTAATAATATATATATATACATGGTGCAATAATTTGTGTGTGTATCCATTCATCTCCTTATATTTATTTCTTATACTCTATTTTCTCACCTGAGTGCAGCTCTTTATTCTGTGTGCTGCTCTTACTTTGTGCTGCTGGACCTTTAATTTCCCTGAAGGAGTCATCCAAAGGGATCAATAAAAGTGATCTGAGTCTGAATCTGAATCTGAACGAAGCTCCAGAAACCTGAAAACGAGCTGTCTGTTTTAATGCGTTGGGGACATGTGACACATACAGGACAGGAGGTCCCCAGGACCCGGACCAGGACCTGTGCTGTCAGACACATGTACAGTGTACATATAGTGTGTAAACATACTGCTGATATTTGTCGAGTCAGATGATTGCGATTGTTAGTGTTAGAGGTTTCGCTTGTTTCATTTCATCCGGTGCTTCAGAATTCACCTGTTCACTATGACGCAGCACAAACCGAGTGGCCCGACGCAAAAAGAACATGACACCCTCGTTACCACGAACACTTGTCCACTTGTGTGAGATGTGATGAGGTTGAGTCATTGCCACACTTTTAGCTGTGAACAGACTCCTCACACTGAGTGACACAGTACCTGAGCCATGTGACACCGCGGCCCACTCATTTTGACAGTGACTGCTTGATCAAGGTATCGTCAGCTGGCTCAAAGTCTTTGTGGTGCTGCAAACACACAACTGCTGCACAGACAAATACACATCAACAACTATTCAAATCGTTTGTGTGATAAACATTTGTCCCTGTCAGGTACGACACGACATCTGCCTGGACTCATCAAACAGTCACTCCTGGCTTATTCACTGTACATACACATTTAGCAGCTGCTCTGTGTCATACTTTACATATTTAACACACTGTGGATGCATATGTTTATATGTCAGAATCAGCAAAAGCTTTATTGCCATTGCCAGTACCACTTTTACACATACAAGGAATTTGTTGTGGTGAAGTTGGTGCATGACACATCTATTAAATAAAGTACAAAATATAAAATATAACAACATATATTATATGTATTATACATATGTATTGCTGTGTATTTTTATTTTACCGTTTGGGGATCAATAGAGTGCTTCTGATTCTGTTTGTATTGTAAACAAAAGTGAAGTTAAGATACGAAAACAACAACAAGCTTGTTGTTCAGTCTGGATGCTGTAGAGTCATTTCGTGGACGGAGTATTATTGACTGATATATGTCCAGCAGTGTTTGTTGTAGTTTAGCACTATTTATTGTATTATACTGTACCTCAGCAGTACTCTGTGTGTGTGTGTGTGTGTGTGTGTGTGTGTGTGTGTGTGTGTGTACTTCATACATGTACATCCATGTACAGATGAAAAGAAATGTAATCACATATTTCTGACTTTCATCGCCGCATGTGTTCATCAATCCTTGTGTGTTTATCTGTGTGTCTTTGTGCGATTGCAACAGGCCCTTTTTTTTCTTTTTAGTAACGAGCACGTCCAGGTCAAGTCAATAATAATGAGTTTATCTTTAACCTAACCTGTGTTATCGCGTTGCTCTCATTCATTGTTTGCTCTTTCACTTCCTTACTTCTCAAAGTACAGTGTGTATGTGACACACACTCCTAGCTGCTCCAGATGTTTGTCATCAGTGTGTGACAGTTACTGTCCCTGTATATACAGTATATGATTAGTGCACATAGATGTTGTGAAACGTGAACTGCTGTGACACAGACGTGTGGTTTTCCTGGCTGCCGCTCACCTGTGCAGGTCCAGTTAAAGTACAACAGTCTAGCGGCTAACAAATGCTGACAACGGTTAGTTGAATTAGCTCAAGAACAATTACAGTCACAGCTAGCTATAGCTCTTTAGCTAAGAATAGCTAACAACTGTTAGCTGAAGTAGAATTAGTCACAGGAAGCTACAGCTCTTTGGCTAACCACTGCTAACAACGGTTAGCTGAAGTAGAATCACAGTCACAGCTAGCTATAGCTCTTTGGCTAACCACTGCTAACAACGGTTAGCTGAAGTAGAATCACAGTCACAGCTAGCTATAGCTCTTTGGCTAACCACTGCTAACAACTGTTAGCTGAAGTAGAATCACAGTCACAGCTAGCTATAGCTCTTTGGCTAACCACTGCTAACAACGGTTAGCTGAAGTAGAATTACAACCACAGCTAGCTGTATCTCAAGGTCCTTAGCTAACAAAAAAGCTAAAAAAAAAAAAAAAAAAAAACTAGCGTACTATAGCGGTGTCGGTCGTCAGCGGTGACGTTTGGCTTTGGCTCCAAACGCAGAGGATGAAAGCGTTGGGTGACTGGGAATAAAAGTTGGAGGTGGTTGCCATGGAGACGGGGGCGGGACCAGAGGCCAATGTCCCCGCCCCCTCCTATTGAGCGCTGGACGTAAACAAGGAGCTGCAGATCTGAGCAGCAGCTCGGAGCGGAGCGGGCGGCGGAGAACAGCTTTGTGTTTGTGGCTCGAACCGGCCTCTGGGGCTGTAGAACATTCTGTCCGACTTCAGCTACAGTGATAGCTAAGTTGGAAGAAGAGAAACGAGCTTTGTGGAGGTCCTGTGGCTGTTGACAGTTGGGGCGGCCGAACTCACAGCTGTGAGACACTAGCAAACATTCTTCTTCGAACGTCAACACAGATTGATGATGGAAAACACCGGATCGAAGAAGACTTGTGGTAGGTACCGATGTCCTGACGTAACATTTAGGATGATGACGTCGAACAACGACATCAACCACCAATTGAAACATGTCGTGCTTTTATTCTGAAATGTGAATAATTTCCTGCACAGATTCAGTTCGAGACTTTTTCACCTCTGCAAAGTTCCTGATTTACCTGGGACATGCTCTGTCCACATGGGTGAGTGGTTCTGTGTAATTCATCAGTGTCCGGTCTGTTTCCGAGCTGTATCCGACCCGTCCGAGTTTCTCCGATCCATCCGAGCTGTGTTCGATCCGTCCAGCACGGTGTTCAAATCGTGTCCGACCCCTCTCATGTGTCATGGTGCACCAGCTTTACTGAGACAGACCACAGGTGTTTGAAGTGAAGTTCTGTGTGGTCCCAAGTGTTTACTGTACACAAAGGAAACATGAACCCAGGTGTGACCTCTGACCTCAGGGTGACCGGATGTGGAGCTTTGCAGTGGCCGTGTTCCTGGTGGAACTGTACGGAAACAACCTGCTGCTCACCGCCGTGTACGGGCTGGTGGTAGCCGGGTCCGTGCTGCTGCTCGGGGCCATCATAGGCGACTGGGTGGACCGGAACCCCCGCCTCAAAGGTAAAACCAGTACGCAATGGACCCAGGTCTGACCACAGACCAGTAGGCAGACAGTATGTAGACCATACATAGACCAGTATGTAGACCAGGACGTAGACCAGTATGTATACTGGTACATAGACCAGTACACATCAGTATGCAGACCATTACATACACCAGTACACATCAGAACGCAGACCAGAACCTAGACCAGTACGTAGACCAGGACGTATACCAGTATGCAGACCAGAACACATCAGTAGAGAACGAGTCGTTGGTCAGTTCATCAGACACAAACCGTGTCTTGTCTGGTCTTGTCTGTGGTCAGACGTGTCCCAGGCGTCCGTCACATCTCTCGTGTCCCTAACTCCCTGTTGCCCCTTGTTCCTCCGCAGTGGCGCAGACGTCCCTGCTGGTCCAGAACAGTTGTGTGATCGCCTGTGGGATCCTGCTGATGGTCGTGTTCCAGTTCAAAGACAAACTGGTGCAGCTCTATGACGGATGGATCCTGGTGAGATGCACCTGACACAGAGGCACTACTGCAGTACAACACTCAGTAGTTGTACTACAGGCTAAGTCCTGTGGTAGTGAAGTAGTACAGTAGTACTGTCGTGGTAGTCGTACTGTATTAGTACTGTAGTACTGTAGTAGTACTGTAGTAGTACAGTAGTATTGTAAAAGTAGTACTGTCGTAGTGTAGTAGTAGTAGTGTACAGTAGTGTAGTGGTAAGGTAGTACTGTCATTGTAGTAGTACTGTAGTAGTACAATCATAGTCATAGTAGTATAGTAGTAGTACTGTAGTAGTGTTGTAGTACAGTAGTACTGTCGTGGTAGTCGTACTGTATTAGTACTGTAGTACTGTAGTAGTACAGTAGTATTGTATAAGTAGTACTGTCGTAGTGTACTACTAGTAGTAGTAGTGTACAGTAGTGTAGTGGTATGGTAGTACTGTCGTTGTAGTAGTACTGTAGTAGTGTAGTAGTACAGTCATAGTATAGTAGTAGTACTGTTGTAGTAGTGTAGTAGTACTGTTGTAGTAGTGTAGTAGTACAGTAGTACTGTCGTAGTAGTAGCAGTGTAGTCGTTGTAGTAGTACAGTAGTACATTAGTACTGTTGTTGTAGTAGTACAGTAGTAGTACTGTGGTATTACTGTGGTCGTACGGGCGCTGATCCTCGTGGCATCAATCGATCAGCTGATCAGTGTCTGTACCTGCAGCAGGTGCAGGAGCCTCAGTTCCATGCTGCAGCTTTGAAGCTGCTCAGTGTTTCACAGTCAGCAGGTTCTTCTGTCACATGATCCACAAGTGTGACCTGAGGAATTTCTGCTGCTGCTGCTGGTTTGAGTGAAACTTTTCAAGACCAGAACATGCTGGCGCATGTTTTTTTCTGCTTCTTCTGCCTCCTCCTCCTGAGTTAACCCTTTAACACAGACGCTGTTAAGTTGCACTTGGTTGACACACACATTGTGTGAAGAAGGAGCTAGAAGGAGTCTAAAAGGAGAAGTTTACCCAATAGAAGTTCGTACGTAGATTCTACTTTACCCCCTCTGGACTCCACAGGACGGGTCTATTACCTGATGATCTCTGTTGGAAATGTGGAACAGAGGCAGGGACTTTCCTACATGTGCTATGGGAACGTAGTCTGATACAACCATTTTGGATGGAAGTAATAGAACACCTGGGGAAGGTTCTGGAGACACAGATCCCCATCTCATGAGATGATGCTTATCGGGTGACCAAACACAAATAATGGGACAGCGATACCGTCGGTGTTCTAGCTGAACAACAAAGGGTTCATTTCGCTGTTTGTGGCATCAGATGCGACAAGCAAATGTCTTTTGTTTTTTTTTTTCTCAGACAGCGTGCTACATCCTGGTCATCACCATCGCTAACGTGGCCAACCTGGCGAGCACGGCGACGTCCATCAGCATCCAGAGGGACTGGGTGGTGGTGGTGGCGGGTCAGGACAGCAACAAGCTGGCAGGTGAGTGGTCCCGTGCGCTCACTCGTCGTCGTCTTCTTCGCTCGCGTTCACCGATGTTCCCTCGCCGCTGTCAGACATGAATGCGACGGTGCGGATCATCGACCAGCTGACCAACATCCTGGCTCCGATGCTGGTGGGTCAGATCATGACCTTCAGCTCCCATTTCATCGGCTGCGGCTTCATCTCCGGCTGGAACCTGTGCTCCATGTGTGTGGAGTACGTGCTGCTGTGGAAGGTCTACCAGAAGACGCCGGCGCTGGCGGTGAAAGGCGGCGTGAAGGCGCAGGAGCAGGAGATGAAGCAGCTGAGCCCCGTCTCCGGTGAGCCGCCGCACCTGTCACGTCACACCTGTTGTCTGCGAGCGGAACCGCCGGCTGACCTTGCGATCGTCTGTCCAGATTCCGACAACGTCCAGAGTCCCGAGGAGTCGTCTCAGCCGCTGATGAACGAGACCCCGGCGCCGGTCAAAGCCGACGCTCCTGAGAGCGGCTGCTGCTCCCAGGTGAGCAGAACCCTGAGGACCTTCAGGTCGGGCTGGGTGGCGTATTACAAGCAGAACATCTTCCTGGCGGGAATGGGCCTGTCCTTCCTCTACATGACGGTTCTGGGCTTCGACTGCATCACCACCGGCTACGCCTACACGCAGGGGCTCAACAGCTCCATGCTCAGCCTGCTGATGGGGGCGTCGGCCATCTCGGGCATCTGCGGCACCGTCGCCTTCACCTGGATTCGCAAGAAGTGCGGCCTGATCCGCACGGGCTTCATCTCCGGGATCGGCCAGCTGTCCTGCCTCCTGCTGTGTGTGGCGTCCACCTTCGCCCCCGGAAGCCCCTTCGACCTGTCCGTGCTCGACGTCAGCCACCTGACCGGGGCGAACATGCTGCCCGAAGTGGACCGCAGCCTCACCAGCCTCACCGGCGGGAACGCTACGACCGCTGCTGCTGACGAGATGCTGCCGCCGCCACCGCCGTCCTACGTGTCCGTTAGTCTGCTGTTCGCCGGCGTCATCGCTGCCAGAGTCGGTGAGAACCATTGAGACAATGCAGACCTCTTGCAGAATCCATCCACTTATTCATTTATTTCTATTTCATTTCATTGAAGGCAAAAAAACCAAAAACAAAAACATACAAAATACCATAAAAACACAACATTCAAGAAGAATGATCTCAGGTATTTTTACCATTATTATATTAGTAATAAATTAGTAATATATTAGTAATTATACGAGTACAACAGGCGACTTTCAGCTCGTTACTAGTCACACCACTTTCGTCTGAATGTGGAATATCTCGTTTCAAGCTGCTTGATTTTGAGAAAATTGCGAAAAAATGGCAGATTTTTTCCCCCCATAGATTTCAGAAAAGTGAGAATAACAAATTGTTAAAAATTGACCTCCACAGCAGCGTACCCACATAGGTCAGTGATGGATTGCCTAGTTTTGTCAACACTAATAAATTCACTGATCGTCAAACATGCATTTAGCATTTGAAATAATGTCCCCCAATAGTCAAATAGTGATTAAAAAAAGCATTAGAAACCTTGTTGTAGAAATCGTCCACTTTGCAGCTCGTATTTTTTTCTTTTTGTTCTTTCAATAGTAAAACCAAAACCAACCCTCCGTCCCTGGGTGGGCTCCAACCCCCGACCTTTGTGTTAACAGACAGACCCACTAACCACTGGACCACAGAGACAGTCCACTGCTGCTATTCTAGACACAGAAAACAGACACAGAAGAATCCTTCAACAGGTTCCTGGATCCAGATGGTTCCAGAACACTAACAACATTTAATCACCAGTTCATAACTTTTGAGTTAACAAACATCCCTCCTTGGCGGCGGTAACACCTGGTTGTGTTTTTCCACATCAGACCTGATTCCAGGTGAAACCCGCCGCAGTCATGCGTCTCTTGACGTCGCCCGCTGACCTTGTTCAGCGTGCACAGTCATAACTAGGACCTTTGATGCCAATAACGCTCGCTGAGCTGCAGCGTCTGCACACGTCACACGGCTGTAAAGTCTCTGTTCCGTCTCCGTCCTCCAGGTCTCTGGTCCTTCGACCTGACCGTCACGCAGCTCATCCAGGAGAACGTCATCGAGTCGGAGCGAGGTGTCATCAACGGCGTGCAGAACTCCATGAACTACCTCTTAGACCTACTGCACTTCATCATGGTGATCGTGTTTCCCAACCCGGAGAGCTTCGGCCTGCTGGTCATCATCTCTGTGACCTTTGTGGCCACAGGTCACATCATGTACTTTCGCTTTGCCTTCAGAAGTCTGGGCGGCCGTCTGTTCCTGTGCTGCTCTCCGGAGCAGAAGGCGGAGAGCGAGGAAAGCCCCGCCCCCCCGACTGTCGTCTAACCTGCCGAGCGAGACGCTGGACTGGTTCACGTTTGTGTCATTAACCTACTAACATCTGCGCTCGCAGCCGCCGTCACGAGCCGCTCGGAGCGGGCCGAGCATCACTAACCCAAAGTCTCAAACTCCAGATGTGTGGTTGCTGCTTCTCTGGAGACATGGTCTGGATCCAGGTCAGGACGCGTTCCAGGTTCTGAGGATCTGATCCAGCGTCCGTCTGCTGGAGCTTCTCGCTCGAACTGAACGAAAACTGGACTCGTCTGTTTGTCGCCATGACGACAGCTGTCACTTTCCAAAGAAACATCAGTTTGTCAGGTTGATCGACAGCGATCGACGTCTGACAGATGATCAATGTTTGCACAAGGTGCCCCCCCGACATGTGACAGAATGTTTGTGTGTTTGGTTGACAGAAGAAATTGTTTACATTTATGCATGTACACACACACACACACACACACACACACACACACACGCTGACCCATTAAGGTTCTTTTGTTCTCCTGAGGAGTCGTGGGAGTGGGGGTGGGGGTGGACAGGAAGTGCTGACTCACTGGAATGGAGATCAGGTGCCATTCCCTCCCCAAACACACACACACACACACATTATTTTACTGTAAAACAAAACACATTTGTCTGGGAAGTTTTTTTTTTTTACCTTTTTGTACATTAACAATTTGTGTCTAATTGAGGTTGAAATGAGGTGTGTGTGTGTGTGTGTGTGTGAAATCATTAAACCACTCAGACATGTCCGACATCAGATCTATGAATAAAAGCTTCAGTCTCTGTGGTGTGTGTGTGTGTTGGAGCAAGTAGAACCGGTATGAATGCCAGATGTTTCCAGTTCCACCTGTTCCGGTCAGACGTGGTTTTACTGCACCTACGACTCACTACTGCAGCTCAACAACAGCACTCGACCGCACTTCACTGACATTTAATGTCTCTGGACCTTTGAGGAAACGGATCATGATGGAGATGATGGTGCAGTGAGGAACAAAAATCAGCTGAGTCAGGATTCGTTCCCAAGTGAGGCTACCGGAAACAAATACCAAATGTTCAGCTCTCACAGTGCTGATGTGGCTTCAAGGGTCAAAGTTCATCTGCTTACACAACTGAGAAACAACATATCTCAGCTTCGATTGTTGCAAAGAGGCAAATGACAAACTGCTTCAAAAAGACTTTATTACAAGAGAATGAGTGACGATTATGTGACAAACAAACTGTGTAAAGTCCTTTTACAGCATTGAACCAGGTTTCAGAGTAAAAGCGTTGACACTGACTGAGCTTTTATTGTGAACGGAGAAGAGCAAACTACGTTTATCCGTTATTCAATCAGATGTGATTTCTCCTGAAGACTCAAAGAAACACTGTTGCTGCTGCGGCGAGACGAGTCAGCACTTTATGTGGACAGATGGGCGTGAAGGGAACAAGTCTGTGGTTTGGGGCTGGAAACATGGACTGATGCTGACAATGTTGGTGTGTGTGTGTGTGTTCGGGCGGGGTCAGCAGTCCAGGAGCCAGTTGGACCAGCTGTAGTCCAGTTTGCGAAGCCGCTTCAGTTCTCTGAGCTGGGCCTTAGTCAGAGGGGGGGCGTCAGACTCTGTGGGTCCCGTCTGACTCTGCTCCGGTTTCGAACTGCTAGATTTCATTTCCTCCTCAGAGTCTGAGTCTTGGTCCTGGTCCTGGTCCTGGTCCTGGTCCTCTCTGTCCAACCCGTCTGATTGGCTCTCCTCTCTGTGGGAACATATGTTAGTCAGGCTGCAGAGAAAAACAGGAAACGTTCCTTTGGAACTCGTGAGAACATGTTTTGTCAGCGCGACGAAACAAACGTGACATTTGAGAGAACAACTTAAGAATATGTGGGTCAGCAGATCGGATCTTCAGAAACACGTGCACTGATTTGGCAGAGAGGGTCACCAAGCTGCTGACGTGTCTGCACATTCACTCATTCATTCTGTTTCTGATGCGACCACGGGCAGCGCCACACGTCACTGACCTGTTGGCGGTGCTGACGAGCAGCGACTCGATGAACGCAGCACACAGGACGGAGGGGGAGGGCAGGACATGCGCTGGCGTCTGCAGAAGCTGTGCGAAGACAAACACTGTGTGAGAACGTGTCGTTGCGTTTGGAACCCAAACGCTCCAGACACCCACCTCTCCGACGGCGGCAGAGCCCCGAGGCAGCTGCCATTGCTCCGCCCCCGTGCTGCTTGCGGAGTCAGCCCCGCCTCCTCCTTGTTTCCCTAGCAACAGCTGGAACGGCGTCGGCGCCACTTTTTCCTCGAGCATCAGCTTCAAGGACACAAAGGCAGAAGACCATAAAGGTTCTATTGAGGGTTCTCGCAAAAGGTTCTGATGTGAATGGTTCTGACAAAGGTCTCCCACCTGTCTGCTGGACGCCATCCGTCTCCGTTCTTCCTCCTTGGTGGTGAACGTCAGCAGGTCCTGTGGAGAACAGTCGTCAAAATGTGTGCATGTGCTGTTGGTTCTGTAAGAATGGATGGATGAATGAATGAATGTCAGGTCCTCATGGTGACAAATGACTCGGCCAATCAGGGACCAGTGCATCACGCTGGACCAATCACAGCGGTTCTCCAGCGAACACAGAACCCACCATGTTGGCGGTCAGGAAGTAGAGGTGTGAGCAGTTCAGCCACTGGCTGCTCTCCTGACAGCTGTCCAGCAGATCGTCCCTCGGGCCAAACGTGGCGCGAGTCACCTTCCCCGAACACACGGCCTTCTGGGAGAACAGGGGGCGGGGCTCGGACGGCTTGAAGACAAACACTGAAAAGACAGAGAACGTGGTGTTTGGTGGTCCTTTGGCTGAGGACACATCCACCTCCCGAAGGACGTGTCGAGAAGGACCGTTGGGGCGTACTCACAATCAGAACATCCAGCCTGATGGCAGAAAGCAGCCATGTGGTCAGAGGCGGCGTCGGCGAGCAGCAGGCTGATGTCCATGTTGGTGCTCCACTCCACTGATGGACAAACACGAAAGAGTCGTTGACACACTCACATTGCGTCAGAAAGAATGTGTGCGGCTGCAGACGTACGCGAGCAGGCGAGCAGGTTCCAGCAGAGCAGCTTCTGGTCCGATGCCCCCACGAGGAACCTGGAGGAACTGCGCTGCCCGAAACACAGATTCCTGGAGAGCACCAATGGAACATGTTGGGAAGAGGAGCTGCCACCAGGAGAACGGGTACGTGTGCATGTGTGTGTGTGAGTGAGTGAGTGTGGGTGTTCCCTCAGTAAACCTTGATGCAGAGGATGAAAGTCTTCACATATTTGACAGGATTAACGTCTGGAGGCTGAAGAACTCGTGAATGTGTGAACACCCATGGGGACCAGAGAACACGAGAAGCTGAAGAAACTGACTTTATGACTCAGCAGGTCCCTCAGGACGAGTCAGCACGGACACCAGGAGCAGTGTGTTGACACAGCATTCATATACATGTATTTGTACTTTGGACGCAACGCTGGTATCTATGGGCCGTTAGATCAGCATGACAACTGTTCACCCATCTGCAAAATTTGCCAATTCCTCCACTTTGAGACTAATAAAGGTTTATCTTATCTTATCTTATCTCTTAAACGACTTGTGCCATCAGCCAACTAGCCAACTAGCTAACTAGTTTGTGTCAGCTAACAACGGAGTGATGGATGGACCAACTCAAGACAGAGACACACCCTCGCTCAGAGACAACCCCCCCCCACTGAAGTGTATATGTACATGTTCTGACCTGATGGCTCCAGGCGGCTGCGACAGAGTGGTCAGCAGCTCCCAGGACGTCGTGCTCCACACAGTCACCACCTCCTGGAAGGCGACGGCCAGCAGTGAGCCGTCAGCGGAGAAGCTGCAGCATTCAGGCACCAGCTCGTGATAAGTTCCGACGAAATCACACGACCAGGAAGGTTCATCTGACGACACAAACATCAAGAGGTGTAGTTGGAGAGAAGCTCGAACGTCTGCTCATCCTGTGCTGCAGCGACGCTATGATGGACAAAAGACATGTCCTGGAAAGCTGTAGTTCCATCAGCGTTTAACCAAACTGTTAATTAGATGAATATGACTGTTGATTAGATGAATATGACTGTTAATTAGGTGCATGTGACTGTTAACATGCTCTTTAAACTGGTTTAGAACCAGACATGCATGTGTTTACAGCTGGATTCACTCTCCAGCTCCGCACTCATGTTTTCACAGGTGCCATCCAGACCTATGTTAGCAGATTCTGTGGGTCCATTAACATTCAGAGGCAAAAGCAGGAAATAAAACCCTGACACTGTAGAAAAGAGCAGGGAACCGGCAAAGAACTACAGCAACAGAGGTGACTGTAGGTACAGAACTGCAGTGAATAATAGGTAAAGAACTGCAGTAACTGTACGTAAAGAACTACAGTAAAGAACAACAGTAAAGAACAACAGTCACAATAAATAAAAGAACCACAGTAACTATAGGTGAAGCAAACAATAAGGTGCTTTAGCTCTGTTAGCTGCCTTAGCTGTGTTAGCTTGGTTAACTGTGTTAGCTGCTCACCCTCTGAGGAGGTCGGCGACACCTGCTGCCAGACACAGAAGTGTCCATCCTTGCTGCAGGACGCCAGCAGGAGGACGTCTGCCGCCTGGGAGAAGCACATGGACGTGACCGTGTCCTCATGGGGGGATGAGATGGTGGTGTTCAGCTCAAAACTGGGGGTGAAAGGTCACAACTCTGTACTACTACAAATAGGGGACGAAAACAACACAAAGTGTCGACTGTGTGCATGCACACACACGTATGCACACGCACGGACCTCTGCGCCTGCTCGTTGAAGGCCCACAGCTTCAGGTGGAGCTCTGGCTCGGCGTCGTCCAGCTTCCGTTCTTCAACAGTCGCCAGCCAGTTTCCAGAAACATCAAATGCTGCTTTGACGACGTCAAACTGCTGCAAATCCGCCTGGTGGATGAACTCCTGCTGCACCACGTCCAGCTGGGGGCGACAAACAGCTGACGGACACCGAGTCGACGCGCGTGAGACGACAGGTGAGGTGGCGCACTCACATTGAACAGCAGCTGGTCTCGTTGGAGAGAGTAGAACTGCAGGTGACCTGGTTTCCCGTTCAGAACCAGAGCTTTGCTGCGAGGATCCACCATCACATCTGTGAGCACATGTTCTCCTGCACAAAAACACAACCACATCAGTCCCATGGCAGCTGGTTGGACCGGCACATCAGAACCCATTCAGACCCATCAGGATGGATCAGATCATCAAGGACTCAGGATGCACACAGAAGCACTGATATTCAGTGTGTTTGAAGGACCTGACCAGCAGGGGGCGCTCACCTTTGACCAGACCTTGGATCACAGCCGACACCTTCACACCGCCGTGGATGAGCTGGATTTCTGCAGAGAAGAAGAAACAATACACAGACTGTCTCATGGCGCTGTGTCCTCTCAAAGTGTGTGAGTTTCCCCGTGTTTGTTGAAAAAGTGCAGCTTCTTACTATTGTCTGCGTGTGAGGTGCAGAACAAAGATCCATCAGGTGACACGGCGACGTGTGTGATGGCGGCGCCGAGTCGGGGGAGGAAGTCCTTCTGGTTCTCCTGCTGGTACCTCCACTGGACCAGAACCGACTCTACCCCTCCGCTCAGCAGGCTGGTGCCTGGTGGAACGCCGCAAACAGAGCTGAGTGATGTGTTTGCATGTGTGTACATCACCCGTACTGCAGTTGAACACACATGCTCTTATCGTGATCGCAACGAGAAGATGACTTATCGTGCAGTACTGGCATTAGCGTGCGTGCGTGTGTGTGTGTGCGTGCATCTGACCTTCAGGGGTGAAGACGAGCGAGCTGACGGCGCTGTGGTGCCAGTGGACAGTCGTGTATGTGTATGTCTTCTTACAGGTGAAGTTTCTCCTGCAGAAAAAAAAGACGCCATGTTTCTATCATGACTGACTGCTATTATCCAACTGTCACCAGCGCCGGTGGTCATGGGACAGTAGAAGAAGAACTGATGATCACACTCACCACAGGCGAATCTTTCCATCCTCGTGTCCCGTGCAGATGCAGTCGTCCTTTGGGTGACAGGTCACACACACAAATGTGTTCCTGCCTCCTTTCTTGTTGTCTTCTTTGAGGGAAAACCTGTCACAAGTACATGTCCACTGTACTTCCTGTACACATGCTCCACAGACACTAATCCCCTAGAGGTTATTACAATGGAATGATCTACTATTAACTGTAAATAATGAAGTAGTAGCAGCAGCAGTGTGTGTGTGTGTTTGTGAGAGAGAGACTCACCAGTTTGACTTCTGCTTCCTGAAGAAATACACCTCCAGCGTCAAACCGCGCACAGACGCTATGTATTCGCCCTGTGAGGACGATTGATTCCGTCACTGATTTGACAGTTCATTGGGAACATTCTCACATCGCTGCGTGTGAAAGATACTTTCCACATTCCAGCAGATGGAGGTGATTTTTTTGCGGCGTGTTGTACGCGGGTAAACTAACTCACCCCTCTGCCAAAGGCGATGGCCGCCGGCTCGGAGCGGACGCTGCTGAGCACAGCAGAAAGCTGCTGCGCCTCCACCAGCTGATCCGGGCTCTGGGGCAGCTGCAGGCCCACCAGCTGGAAGTGATCTGCACACAGGGAAACAGCAGCCTGTCACCTTTCACCTCCTTCGCCCTGCACAAACGTTGAAACCGTTGAGTGTGAGTCCCTGAGTCTCTGGCGCCCTCTAGTGACCGGAAGCTGGGAAGCTGAGCCACTGCTGATGATATTCAAGCTCAAGCCAAGAGAATAAACCTCAGGTGTGGACGTGAGAGTTCATGGTGAAATTACACACAGACGTTTATAAACAAAGACAAAAAGAAACATTTGATTTGGTGTAAACCCGAACACACACACCAAACAAAAACAAACACCCACCAGATTGTTTGTCATTTACTGCCGGGATCACGATGAACACGAAGCCCTGGTGGTCCTCCGAGGCGTAGATGGCGTGAAGCGGGGTTCCGATCACATATGTCTGGAAGAGAAGTCAAACATTCAACACATGAGCAGCTGAAGCTCATGGAATGGAGGACTGTAATCAAATCAGGCTGTACCTTGATGAGTATGCCATCTGTGAAGTCCCACAGACGAACTGTTCCATCCAGTGAGCAGGAGAAAACCTGAAACAACACCAGAGATGAAATCTGATGTTACAGCACAATGTAACCTGTACCAGGGTTGACCATCAGGGGGCGCTGTCATACCACTTTGCCTTAAAGATGACCGACAGTTTTGTTGAATGTTTTGATGCCAAATGAGTTTGATAGCTTGTTCAAGTGATTCATTGTCAGAATGTCAGTAACAAGACGATTCCATCACATTCATACGAAGAAAGACAGCACCGAGTGGAGGAACTCATACCTGTAAGTGGTTGGATGGTTTGAGGATCACACCTGTCACCAGGTCAGTGTGTCCGTGCAGCTCGTGGACACACTCCTCTGTGGATGTGCTGAAGACCTTCACGCTCTCTCCAGAGGTGCAGATCAGGAACCTACAGCACATCAGAAAGGACAGTACAGAGATGTGATCATACCGGTGATAGTGGAACTCAGCTGTTGCCATAGAAACAGATCGTTTTACAGGAATTTACATGGCAGGCAGGGATGCTTCTTCTCGGCCATAGTAGAATATTGTCTTGGGAGCAAGTTGAGTCGTAATTCCATGTTGTATTCGGTATTGATAGAGGTGACAATCATTTACTGTGCAGCAAAATCATTCTTTGACGCGTCAAACAGCAGTTGTATTTACTTATTGTCACAACAATGTCAATAATAATGGGACGTTAAAGTAAATAACTGAAAGTAAGTTGTGAGTAATTTCACTCTAACTGTCCACTATATAGTAAAACAATATGAACAGCACGATTCACTACATTTCTGTCGTCCGTTATACTACAATCAGTTTTACGCGTCACAGCTTTTACCCAAACAAAACATGCAGACGCTGGACATTGTATAAATGCTCTTCCTAGTGGAAACGTGTTTCTCTCGCTCTTGTAAACATGAGCCGTTCATTAGCTGCTAATGCTAACGGCTAGCACCGGCGAGAGCTCTCGGGCTTCTCAAGGTGAAATTCACGTCGACATGTGTCACCAACATCATTCGACACTGTCAAGCATTCACCTTGAATCATTGCTGATCACGGGTATCCTAAAGTTGATTCTGCTGCCTCCGCGGTGAACCACGCGGATTTCACCGTCTTCCACCATGTTTCCTCTGATTGATTGACCTGTGACCTTTTTCTGTCAGCCACACACGCACATGAGCGCCACCCCCTGGACGGGAGGTCGTTGTTACACCAGTTACATGTAAATCTCAATTTAAATACAAAATAAAGTCTAATCATTTACATCACTGGAGAAAAAGTGTAATGAAATGGATTGAATGAATGAATGAATCCTATCTTTTAATGCTGTGTATTAGCCGATGTGACTTGTTTTCTGATGTCAATTTACATAATGTATTTTATTCATTGAGCATTGTATTTGATAAGTGTGTAATGTCTGTTAACATCTGTCAGAGGGACTACAGCTGAAAACGAGTCTTCAGCTAATTCGGGTGCATTTATTTTCGGCAAGTATATTCTCCCGTTTTAAATGAAGAATTTGAATTTGTGTAAATATTAATAGTTACACGATTACTAGTTACACGGCAGAGGAGGGACAGTGGATACATTGGTAAGAGAATGTTAGAGATGGAGTTGCCAGGTAGGAGACAGAGAGGAAGGCCAAAGAGGAGGTTTATAGATGCAGTGAGGGAGGACATGGAGGTAGTTGGAGTCAGAGTAGAGGATACAGAGAACAGGGAAAGATAGAAATCAATGATTCGCTGTGGCAACCCCTGAAGAGGGACAAAGCCGAACGGAGAAGAAGAAGAAGAAGATTAATAGTTACACGATTAATTGCATCTGACCCATTTGCACAGTCACCTCGTATAAATATTTGATAATCATATTTAAGTTAGATGGGTTTGACAGTAGTCAAAACACTCAACACTGAAATAAAGTTATTGAAATAGTTACACCACGTTTATACTTTGACAGTGCCCACAACTTGCTGAAGTCACTCGCGACCCTTACGACGCGTCATCCGTCATTCCGTGACGTCACCACGCCGACAGCAGCTGACTTCCTGGATGAGCCGAGCGTAATTCTGCTTCATCAGACCACAAACGCAACAAGACAACATGCGTTGGTTTGATGGCTCCATCCCGAGTGCAATTCACTCTGCTAAGCAGCAGGGCGTCATGTTTGTCGTTGTTATTGCAGGTACGTTTGTGGTCTTAGCCGCCAGCTAACGCCTCTCACGTTGTTATTATTAGCATGTGTGCTAGCCAGCTACGTGCTCATCGTCGTAGCGGTTTTAGCATTTAGCCGGCTCCAGTTTATAGCCTATGTCCTTCATATATACTTGAAGAAAATGAAAATTCGAAAGCATACGAACCGGCGTGCTAGTCGTCCTGTTGTTATTGTTGTGTACTGCTGATAGAGCAGGTGTTAGCCTGTAGCTCACTGTCAGGCCAGCTAACAGCGCCAGTCAGCTGTGGTGACTGTGACGTCACACTGTTTCACAGCATTGACTCACAGACACCAGTGATGTGAACGTCACATTGCTATGTACTTGACAGCCTGACATCCTCTGATCGACTGCTGATGTCAAGTTCCTGCTGTTTGTGTAACCATTGATCAGTAATTGATAGTGTGACCTCTGACCGATCAGTCTTTGCTGCTCGCAGGAGACGATGAACAGTCCAAGCAGCTGATGTCCAGCTGGGAGGATGGACGTGTCTCACAGGCCGTCCACAACTGCTGCGTGGCCATCAAAGTGGACGCCAAGAGGTGCTGATGTCTGAATCTTCCTGCTGGATTTAGATTCTCAGTCATGATGAACTGCGATCATTAAAGTGATCGGAGAGTTCTGTCGTCATGGGATACCAAAGCAGATGTTGGGATCTGAGGTTCTGCAGTGAAACATTGCTGCTGCTGCTCCTCCTCCTCGTCCTCCGATTGATGAGGAACATCACCGTGATAGTCTGCTGATACCTGCCACTCACCCTACTCACTTTTTTTTTCAGGTGTCGAGTAGAATCGCATTGATTATTGGTGTGCTGATTGATTATTGGTGTGTTCTTCCGCAGTGAGACGTGTGTGCAGTTCTCCCAGATCTGTATCTTTTTCCTGCCGTTTCATTCATGTGATGTGAACAGTCCATCAAGTTGGTAGCAGATTTGCCTTGTTTGCACCACTGGGTCTCATCAGACAAATGCTTCAGTCTACGCGCAGCTCTAAATGTTTCACATAGAACAGTCACATGCCTCCGAGCTGGTTCTTTAACCCCGCTGAAGATCCAGTGGTGTGCATCCCCTCATGCTTCTTCATTGGAGAGAAGGGAATTCCTCTGGAGGTCATCGCCGGCAGTGTGTCCGCTGACGAGCTGCTCACCAGGATCAGCAGAGTGAAGCAGGTAGGACATTTGCGCACAGCAGCTCTTGTCTCCTTTGTTGCTATGACAACACAAGTTCTGCTTTTGTGTTAAGACTTGTTTTCCAGTGGGTGTGTGTGTTTGCTCTTAGTTCTACCAGATGAATTAACATTTCAAACATGTTGACACAATGAATGATCAAAAAAAAATCAATAAATAATAAATATCATCATCGACTTATTTATTGGTCTCAATGATGATGCGTGTGAAGACAATAGATGGTGGCTCCGGCCTCCTGGACTTGTGACAGTCTTTGTTTTTTGTCCACCAGATGCACGCCCAGCAGACTGCTGATGGGACGGGACCTGCAGACGGTCCGCTGGTGTCGAGCCCGTCAGAACCAGCTGAGGGCAGCAGACCTTCATCAGCGGCCACAGAGGCCCTGGCAGGTACAGCGACTGGACCAGCAGCAACAGATGGTGAGAACATCCCACAGCGATCGTAGAACTACTTCTCTCTGATGCCTCACTGAACCTGCTCGTGTCAACCATCTGTCCTTCAGCCTCTTCAAGCATGTCACAGGACGTCCTGCCAGCACATGATGAACCTGGAGCTTCTCAGGGGGAGGAGAACCTGGACGCGAAGGTGGAAAGGTAAGAAAATGATCGATGAGTTCAACACATCCGGTGTGAGAGAAACGACAAAACCCATCAAACGCTTAACGTTCCCGCCAGACTAACAAAGAAACTGGAGGAGAGACGGGAGCAGAGGAAGAAGGGAGAAGAAGAGGTGAGTAAACACTTGTTTGTGTCTCTTTCAGTGGTGGATTGTGATGATGTGTTCCCTGTACGTCAGGATGAAATCAGGAAAGAAATGGAGCGCAGGAAGTTGGGGAAGGACATGTTGGACTTCAGGAGGAAACAGGAGGATGAGAAGAACAAGAGACTTCTGGAGGAGAGGAACCGAGAGAAGGTGGAGGAGAAGGCCGCTCGAGAGCGAGTGCGGCAGCAGATCGCTATGGTAACGGCAGCTTCCTTCAAGTGACATACCAGTCTGCCATGAACAGCATTAACCTTTCGTCCTCTGGTCCAGGACCGGGCTGACCGAGCTGCTCGTTACGCTCAGAGTCAGGAGGAGAGAGAAGCTGCCAGACAGTCGGTACTGAGAAGTTCACAGGCCGAGCAGGAGGCTGCTGCCCGGCACAGGAGGTGAGTACTGGGAGTACTTGATTCGCTGTGAGTACTTCATACGTGACTACTAGTTCTGTGACTTCTTGTTACTGTGAAGGAAGGAGGCTGCTGTGAGCACTTCGCTTGATGCAGAGGAAACATACAAACTGAACTGAAGTGGTACAGTGGTACCTCTGTATTTGTCTCAGTAAGTCCACACACCAGAGGTTGCTCCTTGAAGTAAATTTATTATTAGTGACGTTTTAGACATAAAAGTGTTGAGACCCACCTCCGTATATTTTTTTGCTGTGTGATTAGAGACGCCTCTAAAACCCCTTTTCCCTCTGAGACCACGTCAGTGTCATTATTAACAAACATATCTAGTATGCATATAATGTATATACTTTATTTCATTTTTTAATTTAGATTTATTTTTGTTCATTATTTTATAATTTTTTTCCTTTCAATCATAGAGGGTGCACATCTGGAAGTGTTCACTTTTATGTCTGATGAAGGGCAGACGCCCGAAACGTCACGACGTAACGTTGTGTAAATTTTGTACATACATTTTCTTCAAGGAACAACATCTGGTGTGCAGACTTCTGTTGACTTCTTCTTCTACTCACCTTTCAGTCCAGCACCCATTTTTATATTCTGGGACGTGTGTGCTAATCTTACCCACTTCTGTATTTGTGACCTCCAGGAAGTACTGATGATGCGTTCAGGCGTCCTCAGAAACTGGTTAACTCCAGCGCTGATTGTTTATGCAGCCTTTGGGTGTACATTTTTGAAGTAGAAACATGAAGGTCGTTTGTATTAATACAAAGGGGAGATGTGAATGTGGATGTGAATATCATGTTGACCTTTGACCTGTAGCACCACAGCACGGATCCAGTTCCGCCTCCCAGATGGTTCCTCGTTCACCAACCAGTTCCCATCTGGCAGCAAACTGCAGGAAGTTCATCAGTTCGTTGTTCAGGTGAGACACACTAACCACAGAATACACGTGTGTAACCACACAATAACTTATGCTCCTCTTTCAGGAAGTGGGAAATCGCTATGGTAACTTCTCGCTGGCGACCATGTTTCCCCGGCGAGAGTTCAACGCTGAGGACCTGAACCGGACTCTTCAGGACCTGGACCTGTCTCCCAGCGCTGCCATCGTTCTGCTGCCTGTGAGTCGCAGTTTCACTGAGACGCTAGCTTAGCATGTCCTCCGCTGACCGCTCTGGTTCTGTTTGTTTCTCTCAGCAGTCCAACTCACTGGTCCAGTCCTCGGGGGGGGACATGAGGACAGTTCTGGGGATGCTGCTCTACCCTCTTCTCGCCGTGTGGAGGTTTCTCAGCTCCTTCCTGTTTGGAGCGCCGCCCCGTCCAGCGGCCACACGCACCGGCCCCGCCCCCCCGTCCAGCTCGTACACCAATTCCCCATCTGTGTCTGACATACCACAGAGGTGCGTATGTGTCCAGTGCAAACAGGAAGTCTCAGTCTGCAGATGTGTGCGGTGACATCACCATGACCAACGCACCAACTATAACAGCCGTTTGTTTTTTCCTCTCAGAAAACCAAAGTCCGTGGAGACACAGCCCAAGGACTTTAAGAAAGACGGTAAAATCTGCAGGCTGAGGACGCAGGAGGACAGCGAGGATGAGAACAACACCTGGAACGGAAACTCCACCCAGCAGATGTAACCTCGCGCCCCCACATGGAGACCGATTTGATCAGTAGAAGCTGCTCCGAACTGTTTGTCAAATCCTGAAAACGTTTCAATAAATCTTCCGACTTTTTGAAAAGTATTTGAGTCTGTGTTACAACTGAAATAGTATTTGACAAAACAACTGACAAGACTGCTTCGTTTCCACACTGTGGCAGTGAAACCTTTTACGATTGTGGCTCCAGTGCTGAGTACCAGTACTACTTACATTCTGCAGTTTTTCCTCATTTCAGGTTTAACAAACTCCTACAGTTTCATTTACTCCCAATTCACTGATTTTCTACAAATATTGTTATTTCCTTTGTGTGTTAATGTTACTTTATAATATTCTCTGTAAGAATTTCATCTGGGATTAATAAACTTTTATTTAAAAAAGAATAAAATTATACATAACATATACACAACAGACGCACATGCGCATGTGGACACAGAATTTTAATGACATAATATTCAACGCTTGTTTCTGATTGGAGTAAAAAAAAAGTACTTTCTGGTGAATTTTATCTTCTTGATTGTTACCATTGTTTGAAAACCTGAACATTCAAAGTCAACATGTCACTTGAAGTTGAAGAAAACATTTGTGTTAGAGGAATAATCTGATTGGTTCTATTTCAATTATCTGAAAATGTAGCTTCAACACAAAAGTGCAAGTTTGTTCACACAAAGACTAGATAAGAGTAGAACACATTCAAAGTATTACAGGCCCAGTATTTGATATAGGCTAAAACATAATTGACTATGTCTTTTTGAAAGACGCCTCGTTAGTGTGGAGGATGAAATTAAACAACAGAACAGAGGGAGTGAATCTTCCAGAGTTGGTTCTGTGTTGGACATGTGTCAATGAGTTCTAGTGATGAACAAGTGAAACGTGTTACATCTCCTCAGGCTCGATGCTGCTGATGCGATCCCAGTGTTCCTCAATGGAGCTGCTGGTCATTAGGTCCACACGTTCAGTAAAAGACTCCGCTGAGAACTGAGGACAAACAATGAAACAGATCAGTTCTGATTTCCATTTTAAATCCTGTCCTGGGTTCAACGCTAACGAGTGTGTTGTTTCTCACTGGTTTGGGGATCCGACAAGGAGGTTGCAGCCATTCTTTGATTCTGTCCAGACGAAGGATGAGCATGTAGGCAGCGAGTGAAACCAGCAGAACCAGGACGAATATGACCACAGACACAACGATCAACGTTTGAAATGCTGAGCCTGAAGAAAGACACAAGACAGAAGCGATCGATGGACGAGTGAACCGCAGAAACACATTAGATTCAAACGAATCCTGTTGAGAGCAGCTGGTTTGTTCTTACTGGACTGTGGGATGAGGTGACACTGAGAGCAGCTGGACATTCCCAAAGGTGTGCTGAAGAACAGGTACTGCGCTCTGATGCAGTACCGCTGTCCCTCCTCCAGGTCCCCAACGGTCACCGAGGCCTCCGCATCTTTTAGCATCTGTTTGAGACGAAGAGCTTCGGTCAACAACTCATTTCTCTGTACCGAACTGTAACTGTCCTCCTCTGATCTGAGACATTCTGGTATTAGCTAATTCGCTGAATACACAGAACATTCTGGTTAAAAACACAACTCTTGTATTGACTGATTGATTCTCACCTGCAGCGTCTCTCCTTCCTTCCCGAAGAAAATGCGGTGCATCACATGAGCTCCATGTTCTAGAGTCAGACTGTTGTTTCTGGTCACAAACACGGTCAGAGTTCCAGGAACAGCGCTCGCGCTCACACGAGGAGTACAGGGCTCAGCTGGAGGGCAGGGACACAAGCTAATCAACGCCAACACACAAACACCATCACCACAACGGGATATGCCCCGCCTCCCCACACACTGCTCCACCCCTACATGGGTCTTAGCATATTGCTACCAACAGTGACGGCTCTTAGCGTGTCGCCACGAGCTGTGACTGGTCTTACTGTGCCGGCTACAGGCTTCAACCGGTTGTGAACTCATTCCATGTTTCTCCGCTAGCACTGCTAACATGACACAGCCCTCCTCTGCCTTAGCGCTGACATCACAGGAAGTGGACGGGGTCTGGATGCAGCCAGAGACATTGATCCACACACCAGAGTCAAACCTGTGTAAAAGAAAGAGCCGAGTCAGTCCACAATCTCTCCTAAATATGTCTGGAACCTTCATTTAGTTGCCGTTTTCGTCACCAACAGGCTGACTAATGATGCATGTTGATACATGTCATGGATGTCGCAAGTTTCTGTTCAGGGTTTTGTCGTGTAAACTCGCACCTCCTGTACTGAACTGTGTAGACGACGTCGCTGTCTGTAGACGCAGGCGTCCAAGTCAGCTGCCCGTTAGCAACATAGACGTCCAATGGGGGGTCGGGGGGAGTCTCGGGCAGCACTGAGACAGGTGGAATAAAAAAAAACAAAGAATGGTCGTTTGTTACACAGTCATGTTCGCAGCAGAAACATTTGGGACAAACTGTGAACCCAGCTGATGAACAATAAACCCAGGGAGGACAAACACGCCTTTATGACAGGTCCAAGAAATATTTTAGGTCACTTCATGTCACCACTTCCTGTTTACTGTCAGTGATGACAAGAAGCTTATGCAGACTAATGACAAGTCAATTAATGATGGAACATGATTCAACCTGATGCTGCTTAAGACTTTGACGTTTGTTGACACACTTGATCAGTCTATGAGACTCAGGTTGAAACGTTAGCAGTTAGCTGTTAGCAGTTGGCCATTGAGCTGAATTTATGCTAACAGCCAGCTGTTAGCTTTAGAGGGACTTACCCTGGCCGAGCGCTTGAAAAAACACAAAGTGAAAGAAAACGAGCATAGCGTCATTCCAGAAGCTCCGGTCAGTCAACAACTAGTCTCCAGTCTCCTGACATTTTCCTAATGAAGGGCCGTACAGTGCCGACGCTTCGGAGAATGTGTCGAGATATCCGGGCAATATTCGGCGCAGTGCGTGCGTATCGAGGCGTGTATAGTTAGGGTGACGGGTGACGTCATCGGTGAAGTTTGAAGCCTCGTTGGTTCCGGTGTTGTGCCAAAAAGCGATTCCCGTCTCTCCTCCCAGAATCTGACTTCCGGCCGCGGGAGCGCGCACAGCAGCCCGTTGAGCGACAGCGCTGAAATGTCACACTTTCTTTGGATTACACGTCTTAGAAAGTTTAACGTTTGTTGTTACGTTTTTATCACAACTGTGCCCAATAGAAGTGTAGAGTGTAGCGAAATCAGGCGAAATATGTCTTTACAGGATGTGCTTGGTATGTCTGATGCCTTTGTTTAGCCCCGTCTCTGGAAATTAAAGTATGAAGAATGTGATTTATGGGTGTGTTTCCAATAAAGAAATGATCACTTTTGCAATTATCCTCGTGACTGCATTTTGTTTATCTTATCTGGGTCCTACGTACTGTTTCCTTCTCATGTTTAGATGTGTTTTGCACATCTAATATTATTATTTATGCTTTAGAGACAAGACTTTAAAATACATGATTTATGGGAGAGTTACTAAAATAACGGACAGTTTTCAGCTGCCATAAATTGATTACAGGACAAATACTGTTACTGAAATGATACCTCTTGCCTAAATATGACTGGAGCTCATTCTGGACCATCAGAATATAAACACTGGAGCTCAATGAACTACTCGACTCTTTTAAAGGACCATTACTACACAAAATAGGCCTTCTCAGCTGCCAGAAATTGATTACGGGACAAATACTGTTACTGAAACGTTGTTTCTGTCTAATTATGACCGGAACATGTCTGGAGCATCATAATATAAACATTAGAGCTCAATGAACTGCTTTTAACTCTTTTTAAAATACCATTACAACACATAATAACCATTTGCAGCTGCCAGAAGTTGATTACAGGACAAATACACTTGCTCAAATGTTGTTTCTGTCTAAATATGACTGGCTCTCATTCTGGAGCATCATAATATAAACATTAGAGCTCACAGGACGGATTTTAACTCTTTAAAAGGACCATGTTTAGGCCTGCATTGAAGGCCCTGACGGCCCACTACTGGTAAAATGCCGGTTTGTTACGGTGCGACACATAACACACTTGATTTCTACTTCGTTTTTTCACCGCCTCTGTCTCGCCTGTGTCTACCTGACGCGCACTCTCGCTCCCAACCAATCAGCGTCCCGATTCGCCTCACGTGCTCTTACCCGCGTCGCGTTTGTTCTCGTTTGTTCTCGTTTGTTCGCGTTGACGTTCACACAGGTGATAATTGAACACTTAAGCCCTGAGGTCAGTGTGTAACGGCGGTAGCAGCTGTCTTATACCGCAGCGCGTCCACACACCGATTTTTCCAGCTGTGGAGGCTCATGAGCCCGAGAAGTCCGATTGAGGTTCGATACTTTCTGCGGCCATGACACTGTATCAATGTTTTCGATCAGTTCTGTCCCTTTTCAGTCTCTGATTTGTTTGTCAGCTGATGAGCTTCAGTGTTTGACACTGACAACGTAGTTTAGTATCAGTATGTGAGGGTGTAATGGTTGTAGTTTTGATGGTTTTAAGGTAATTTAAGAACAGTTTACAGACCTAGCTTAATGTGTCGTCGGTAGTCGGCATCACTTCGTTTAAACTTGATTTTCTCCATCAGATGTGTAACTTGCTTATTTTATTTGTTAGTAGTGTTTGTATTTCCGTTGTTTTGCACTTTATCGTAAATCGTTTATGTAGACACAAATCCGGTTTTATTCTCTATTAACTTTCATTTAAGAGAAAATGGCGCCAAAGACAAGTGGAAAGTTAGCCGTTTCTTATTTTAAGTATTCGATCTGCAACAAGGAGGCACAACGTTTGTTAACTTTAAACTGGATGAGGAAAAACCCTTTTAACATTTCATGGTAACTACCAAATATTTTAAAAGTGTTTTTAAAATACCAAATATTACAATGGGTGTTAATGCACTTTAAGCTAGCTGCTTCACATCTATATCATTTGTTTGTTTGCTTGGAGCTCTGATGTGAATTTGCCACAATTGGCGGTGAACCCAATAATTGCAATAAAGAGAAATTAATCAGTTAATGATGGCTAACAGGTGTGTCAGTGAAGACAACTCATTCATGTAATTTTCATATAAGCTGATTGTTGTTTTTTCTTTTTTCTGTCGATTCTGACGACAGTGTTTGTCTTCCTATGTTGACAGGATATGTGGTTGACGCAGATTGAAGTTCCAGCACGTTCTCCAGGTTGACGCTGTGGTGGAGAGGATGTCAGCCCCCTACGTCCTGACCAGGGCAACCTTGCGGTGTTAACAACTGGTCGGTTGATGGTCAGGTGAGGGCAAGAAGACCTTTGGTGTATCATCTCATAGTAAGGCGCATGTTTTCTAGTCTGCCGCCGTGCAGATTATAAACTCTCTTTATCTTGCTGCTATGAGCGCTTTCCTTCACTGCCGCCGAGCAGTTTTCGCGCTGCCTCCTGAGCAGTATTCGCACTGCCTCCTGAGCAGTTTCCTCCTGCTTCTTTTTCACACTTTAAGTTCTGACTGCTGAACGTCCTTCGTTTAGCCCAAGATGCAGAGAATTTCTGCCATGTACTGTTCTGACCAGAGCATCCTTGCGGTGTTCACTGGTCAGTGACGGTCACTGAACATCCTTCCTCCAGCCACGGATGGGGAAGCTCCGAGTGAGAAGACCTTTGGTGTATCAGCTCAAAGTAAGTCCCAACCTTTTTTTTTTCCTCCAGTGGTGCGGAGCAGTTTGCTCCTCTGCTGTTGTTTCACATTTGACGTTCCTGTCCATTTCAAGCCTTCGGCCCTGTCCTGTCCTGACCAGAGCAACCATGCTGTGTTAGCAACTGGTCAGTTTCTGGTCAGGTTGCTGTTGGACGAATTTACATTTATTCTGTAAATCTGGCTCCAATGAGCCAGTGCCAGTTGACCGTACATGGCTCCTACCTAGTATGTACTGTGAGTAGAGCTGCCATACGGTTATTGGTGGCTTCTGAAGCTGTGGACCAGGCTAGTTCGCTAATTTTGGACCGGCCCAGGTGGGAGAAGAAGCTTGAGTCTGCATTTTCCTCAGACACAAGCAACACCAACAGACTCGAACAGAAGCCAGGAGAAGCTGTTCATCCCCCATCGACCTGCCTGGGCATATACTGTACCCATTAAGCGTAAGTAAGAGCTGAAGAGAGACTACTGCCGCCGCTGCCTGGATGGACGCCCAACGCCTTCGGTGCCTTAGAGGGAGGTCCGACGCCGC